>JNEM01009504.1:0-16757 GCA_000697335.1 Conidiobolus incongruus B7586
TTTATATATATATTAAATTTTAAATTAAAATTAATAAATAAAAATATAAAATAAATACTGTAAAATTTAATTATAACTTAAAAAAAGGTAAAGTAGTTATTATTAAACAAAACTTATTAAGGTATATTTAGAAACCATGGCTTTTATAATAAATTATTATAGTTAATAAATCTTAAATTTTTTATATAATCTTTTACCAAAATATAAATTAAGATGTAAAATTAAATTAAATCAACCTTTTTTATAATTTTTTTAAATAAATATTATATTAATAAATGTATATAAATTGTTATAATAAATTATAAAACATATATGATTCTTATTTAACTCTTAGTGGAAATTTAATTAATAATAAGCTTTATATTAATTTTTTTAAATAAAATTATTTTTAATATAATTTAAAAAAACTTATTATTTTATATAATAATTATAGAATATATTAAGTTAAAGTTATTAAAAACTTTCTAATTAAAAATAACTAGAAAAAAATACCATATTTAGTATATTCTATATATTATAACCTATATGATTATATTTGTTTTATATAATTAGAAAATTAGCTTACAAGAAAGAAAATTTTTGCAAGAAAATTTTATTAATTTATTAAATATTAAATTTTAGTATTTAATAAAAAAACTAATTTTTAAATATTAGAACTTTGTTAAAAATATAGCAAAGAAGTTATTAAAAATAAAGGAAATTATTAATTTTATATTATATATTTATTTTTATATTATATATTTATTTTTATATTTTATATATTAAAATGTTTATTTTTTTTTGAATCATAAAAAATTCCCATTATTTAAATTACAAAGTAATATTTCTATTTAATCATTAAATTCAATATTAAAACAAATAAAATTTTATAATTTTATAAAATTTTATTTGAAAACTATCATTATTCTAATATATTTAGAGTTTAAGATTTTCAAGTTAATATCATCCATAAATTAAGAATATTTGAACAGAATATATAAAATATAATGTCATTATTTAAAAACAAATAGCTTCAAACATTTAATAATAATTAGCAAATTTAGTATTATATTTAAATGTATTAAATTGATCTCATATCAATAGGTTGCTTTAGGATTATTAAAAATTTTTAAATATAGTAAATTTAAGAATAATATTGATTAAATAAAGAAAACCAGAAAAAATTTTAAAATATTTGATATTACATATAAATTATTATTAATTATTAAAATAATTCCCATAGGTTATTAATTAAATTTACATATTTTTTATTAATATTGTCAAAAGCAGCTTCAGTGATGAATACAAATTAGGATAAATAATTTATTAAATTTTATTCCAAATCGAATAAATTAAAAGATAAAGTAAAAAATATAGAAAAATAAATATTAGAGCATGTATTAGGATATATATAACTACGAAAATATTAATAAAACTAATCATTTATAATTTAAAAAAAATATTTAATAAATTAAGAAAAATAGTTTTAATTTAAAATCATATCCAAATTTTCAATAATTTAACCCCACAAAATTTAATAACAATCAACAACTTAAATTAAACACTAGTCAAGTTCATTTCAAAGATCTTTCAAATTTAATTCCCAATTTGTGGTATACTTTTAAATTTTCCGATTGATCACTATTGTTGTGTCAATTAATAGTTTATTATAAATGCCATGGGATTACTTTGTAGTTGAAAATTTTTTTAATGGATAGTTTCAACTAAGTTAACTGTTTTAGTTTGTAATATAACGGTTGTATAATGAATACCAATCATTTAGATAATGTGGATATAAGTATTAACGATAAGGCGTTCTGCTTGACGCCTGAACAAACTGTCAATTTTATTGATCAATTGGCTAAAGACCCAAGGATGTCACTAATGTCAAGTCGAAAATGGATGGAGCAATCGCATCAGGATTTGGACGCTCCAGAGTCAAGTCCTGAATTGACATCCTCCAGTAGTAGGGAAGATTCACCAGCTAGCTCCACGGAAACAATTCCAACACCTAGCGATGGAGAACGTGCGAGATTCGAAGATGCATCATCACCCGAATCTGTCTCCAATCAGATGTCTAGTCATGTGGGTTATCCCCCACTGACAAGGTCTGCATCGGCGAAAAATGAGAATTCTCCAGGTAAAATTCAGAGCTGGTTAGCGAATCAAGAGACTAAAGGTCAACAGCGTCATACATTCGGAAACCCAAATCAGTCTAATCCTCTTGGAATATTGACGACAGAAGAGTGGAAAACTCAATTCAACCAGATTAAACAAAATTTCAATGATGGGTCACCCACTATTATGTTAAATGGTGAGCTTTTGCCATCTGATAAAGAATCAGATGATGACGAAATTGACACTCAATCTCCTGAATATAAGCTACGAGAAACATTGATGAAGCTGGAGGCCAATCCAGCTCCTATCAAGTCACTAGTAGCTACAATTCCAATTCCTACTTTGGATGCACCGCGTCCGTCAAGGGAAGAGAGTGCTTTCATTGATCCAGCCATCCAAGCAATGCTACGCGAGATCCAAAATAGACCATCACGGCCTCAGAGTACTGTATCAAGGGGCAATCGTAGTAGAGCGAACAGTACAGGGAGTGTTGGACCCTCGCCCAGACACTCAACAAGCGGCAATGGATTCAGCGGGAATGCGCTTCCAAGAGATTCTATGGGACGCAAAGGATATGGAAGTATCAGATCGAAACTGTTCCAGGGATTCAATGCGGAAAATTTGCAATCAGCGGTTATCATTGAAGAGAAGTCACCCGATCTGGAGAATCCATTACCGACGGTGACTTCACCAATGCCAGTGCTGCACAAAAACCCGGGGATCAAATCGCCATACAGTACCAAAGCATCGCTCAAGCCTTCATTGGACTGGAGCATTGAGGAGCGGACATCTCTGGCTATAGAAGTGCACCAAGTCCTAAGTCTTCCGCAACCGGTGTTATTCCGGCCGAGTTCCCTATACCACCGGCCAGCACGCAACAGCATCTTGGGCAAGAATTCCGACTGGTCGCTATTCTCGGAACCGTACCGTCCCAAGCGCTTCGCCAGTTCCATCACATCCCAGCCTCTTGGTTTCTGGCTCTTTGTCCTAGGCTTCGTCTGCTTCCCCCTCTGGCTCGTGGGATCCGTCATGATCCCAGTGTCAACCTCTGACACTTCAGGCTCTAACTACCGCTGGCGATCTCGATGTCGCCTTGCCACCATCACACTCTTCAGTATTGGACTTTTCTCAGTTATTACTATCAGTATTTATCATCCGTTTTGGAGCGGAATGAGATCTCTACAATAGTCTGGCGAATAGCATTCATATATTTATTTATGATTTATTATAGTTAGTAGATACAATATAGTAAAATAATTTAAATTAATAAGTCGATAATTATTGATTAATATTTTAAAGTAGTAATAAAAAATTTTTATTATCTAATATTTAATAATTATAAATTTTAAGTTACTGAACTATAAAAATTAATATATATTAAATGAATATTATAATATATAATTGTGTGAAACAATATTAAATAATAGGTGCTATTTAAAAACTTATTTGATATAAAATTAGTATCAAAAAATTCTGATTTTAATGATTGAGAAAGGCTTTAATTTTATGATTTATAATAATGAAAGATATTGAATTTTTGGATATATTTTTAATTATGAATTATAATAACAAATATTGATTTGATATCCATTTCAACAAGCCCGGCTAGCTCAATCGGTAGAGCGTGAGACTCTTAATCTCAAGGTTGTGGGTTCGACCCCCACGTTGGGTGTAAGTTAACGTTTTCAAGTAATTATTCTTTAATAAATACGTATTTTAACATCTTTAATTCCACTCCTTTGATAAATTGAAATTTTTTTAAATAAATTTTTTTTTAATTTAAATTAAAATTTCGAGAAAAAATAATAAATTTAACATTTTAAAATTTTATATTGAATAAATTCAAAACTTCTTTAATTTTAAAAATTGTATATATAATTAATTATATATTTTATTTATTTTGAATAGATTGATTATATCAATAACATTATTTTAATCTATTATTTATACTTAAATTTTTTACGCCTAAAATTCTAAATGAAATTATTTGGCTAATTTAGTAAAAATCCCATAAACTTGTGATAAAACCCTATGATAAAAGTGACCTCTTTTAACAAATTCTCACAAATCCATTCTTAAGCTTAAATCAATTTTTGAATCAAATTAGTTAAAAAATATGGCAATATCAGCATTGGAAAACGCATCCATAGTCAACGACAATCCTTGCAAAGCGTTCAATCTCAGTTGGGAGACTAGACTCTATGGTTTCGCAGGCTCTTTCATTATAGGTTTCATTTTGAGTATTATTGTAAGTTCGTTTCTTGATTATGTATTATAATATTAATGAAAGTAGTCCATTTTCTGTTTAGCTTCTTTAAATATTGTAGGATTTGCTCTGTTGTATACATTTGGTAATATCATTAGTTTGATTAGGTATATTATATAGCTTTTTGGAATTTGTTTATAATAATAACTATAAATTAGTACTGGATTTTTAATCGGACCTTGGCGTCAAATTAAGATGATGACGGATCCAGGTATATTCATTCATTCATTCAATATCTATTACACCTATTAACTCTTAGGTTTAGTGAGGTTAGTCGCCTTTTTAATATATTTAGTGAGTATGATAGCTACTCTCTTTATTGCTTGTTATGTAATACTATCACCATATTCATACACCCAATTCCTAGTGCTAATTTTAAATTTAGACTAGAGTATTGCTCTCAACTATTATTTTATTAATTATTCAATTTTGTGCTTTGGTTTGGTATAGGTAAGTTAACTTGTTATATTTTTATGAATAGTTAATAATAATGTTTTTTAGCTTGAGTTATATTCCATTCGCAAGGTAATTTTATATGATATTTAAAATAATTGATGTATTAATATAATTTTATAGACGTATGGTACGTAATGCTTTCGAAAGTTGTTGTTAACTTGGTCTAATTTATTCATAACTTAATTTTCATGAATTCGATTTATATTTCAACCTTTTATTTAAATCTTTTTTTTTCAATATATTTTCTATCTTTTCTTTGAAACCAATTAAAATTTATAAATTTATAATTTGATATTCTCAGAATTTTTATGCTAATTTGATTATGTTATACCATAATTCTAAAATATCATTGAATTATCTCTTGAAATCAATATTTTCAAGGAATTTAATACCTCCTTTTGAATCTTGGTAATAAATAAATATTTTACAAATATATATATTCGAATACAATAATATTTGGTCAAAGTCATTAATAAATAAAATAATTTGAATTCGTTTAATAGGTTTATATTATCTCGGAAATTGAATTATTCAAAACTAATTTTAGTCTAGTTTACCAAATTGAATAATATATATATTGAATTCAATCTTAAAATGAAAATTTTAATTGAAAATTATGATTTTTTGAAATTTTAAAATAAATTGGTTTTCTAATATAATATGCATTATCATATTAAGTATCATTTTTAAATTATACAAATTCTTAAAATATTAATTATCTATTAGTATAAATGAATAATATCATAAATCCAAAGCTATATTTCCAAAATTTCCAATGTATAAGACCATTTAAATATTTGATTAAAAATTGAAAATAAAAACTATTTTTTATTTGTTTTTAAATTTTGCTTTGATAATTTTATTGATTTAGTTTTTTGTGTATATAATCTTATAATTTTAAGTATTTTAATACAATTCTATTGAATTTTATAACACAGTAGCAAATTTTAATTATTAAACATGATTACAAATATAAAATAAATTAAAATTAAAGTCTTTAATTATTTTAAATTTATTTGAAACTAGAATAATTATAAATTGTTTCAATTTTGTAAATTATAGTTTATAAAATTTATACCTCCTTTAGCTTCAGTGATTATTTTAATTAAATTAAATAAATTTACTAGGTTTGAAATATAATAAGAATGAAAATAAATTGGTTTTATTTCAATAGTATTTTATATTTTACAAAATTTAATATTATAATTTTAAATTAAATTTCATATTTAGATATTATCATCATGACAATTTTTGATTGATATTTAGACCAATTAAATTGATTAACGTTTCCTATTTCCTTATTTGAATAGTTTTTACCTATTGGACCCAATAGTTTGATCATTTTTCTCAGGTTTGACTTATAATTGATCATCCAAAAAAACAATGAATATAGCTTGTAAATTCAATATATAATATTGAAAAAAATTTCTGAACTAATAATTAATAACACTTATTTATAATCTCCATTCAATAGTATTTTAATATTATTTTATTAATAGTATTTTTAATTTATATTAATTTCCTTTAATATATTTAGAAAAATTATTTAGAACATTAAGTATAACAATCATTTTTATTCTTAATTTAACCCATAAATTTTTCCAAATTTACAAAATTTTATAATTAAACTTAATATGAGACTGTAAATTAAAATAAAGTCAAATATAAAATTAAATAAAAAAAATGAAATCAACTTACTTCTACTTATTTTTAATTAATAGTATATTCAGTTTCAATTTTTTTAACTTTGGTTCCCAATCCGATGACTCGGATACAGATTCTTCCGACCCCAAACTGAGACGCAGTATCGAGGCACCTAAACCTTATTCAGGTATATTAAATACCATTATATATTTCTATTATTCACAGGGTTTTAGGATTTGAAAAAGTCACTTACAACAGTATGGTCAAGCTTACCAACGCTGAAAATTATTATAAATTAAATTCGCAAGGAGCTAACTACGGTAATTTTGATTGAAAAGTATACTATTATGGTCTTTAATGAGAGTATTTAGGTAGTGGTAGCGGTCAACAAATCGTTACAGCACAACCAAGTGCCAGCAGTATGGATAGCTATTGGTTAATTTTGCCTGGATATGGTGAGGAAGCGAAGGCTTTAGGGTAATTTCAATCTCAATAATTTAATATGACTGATTGGGTTATATATGATACGTTAGACAACCTGTAAAATGTGGTGATATTATTCAACTCAAACACTCTAATACTGGCAACTACTTGCACAGTCATTTGCACTCGTCGCCAATTTCTCAACAGCAGGAAGTGAGTGCATTTGACTCCATTGATTCTGGTAGTTATTTCCCCTTCCCCAATATTTTAAATATAATTTACTAATACATATTAGGTAACAATTGGCAAGTCAAGTGTCATCCCAACAAGGACTCCAAACACAGTACAGAATGGATGAGAGAAGTACCCATTAGCTTGATTCACAAGGATACTTCCAAGTACCTTGGGTCTAACAACAAGAATCAGTACAATCGTCCGATCAGTGGACATATTGAAGTGTTTGGAGCTTCCAAGAGCAGTAGTGACGAGTTAAAGTGGATTGCTCAGGTAAATTTAATGCATTTGATATTTGATTCATTAACAATAATATATAATTATAGGAAGGGATTTATTTTTCCAACGAATAAAATTACATAATAATAAATATATATTCATAATTATAATTTTAACAATTTATATTTCAATAAAACAAATATTATTACAAAAATAAACAATTCTTCAAAATATTTATTATTAATAAAAATTTAAGATTAATGCTAAATACAAAATGCCCTGAAATTAATTAAACAGTCCATAATAATCGTCCGAATGGTTAATACTTTCTCCAAATTTTTCATACTCTCCAATATGATCCCTGTACCTATTAATCAAGTACTCTTCCATATTATAATGATTCGAAGGGGAAAATTTTAAAAATGCTGGGGAATTAGCTGTCGTACTACTAGCTTTCAATTCCCCTGGGGTCTTGGGTTTGGGCTTGTAACAAAATTCATCTAGGACACATTCGAGAGATATGGGCTCGTCCGAGATTGTGGGAGCTTCGGCCATTGTAGTATCCAACAGACTTGGAGGAATCATTGCGTCACTGAGTTCTGATGCTAAAGCTTCCGTGTCGAGATGAGTTACTGGTGATGCCATTAGACAGCTTAAAGCGATTACAAATGTTAAACACTTCATCTTTATTATTTTTTAATATTATCAAATTGTCATCTGATATCTTCACCACATATTAAATACCCTCCAAACCATCAAATATCACCTAGAATGCATATGCACTAAAATATTATATCAACAAAACAAACCAATATTAATAGCTAAATTGAGTTAATAATAATATGTTAATTTGTTTATATACATATGTCAAATTGTTTATAAAAATTTTAATTTAAAAAAAAAATAAATTTTAATAACTTTGAATTGAAAAGATAATTTAGACATATGTTAAATTACTAAATTAGTTAAAAGAATTATCAAATCACGTGATTCAATATTTTAATTTTTTTTAATGAATTTTGGTTTCAAAATAAAATTAATAAAAATATAAAAAGGTAAAATAAAAATATAATGAAATTATAAAAAATTAATAAAATCAATATTTTTAATTTAATTCAAATTGAATCGGGTTATAATTATAAATTATTTAAACAAACTTTTAAATTTTATTTAAATTATTAATACATGATATAATATTAATATTAAAATCATACGAAATTTTTTAAACCTATTTAAAACAATATAAAATTTATCAATTTATAATGATATACAAATATTATCAAAAGTATTCATCTATAGCTTTCAAAATCAAATCATCACTTAATTGATATCATTTCATTAATTGAATGAATTCAAATATTCAAATCTAAAAATTAATTTAAAACGATGAAATATATTTATTTAATAAAATAAAAAAATTATAATAATTGAATCCTAAAATTCAAATCATATATAATCAATAAAAAATAACATTAAAAACAATAGTAGTAGTAATGATGTGTCGTAAATTAAGGTCGATGGGTTAGAAATTTTTAAGAAATATTATAATTACTAGGTTGAGTTTGAATTTCATATAGTAAATTAGTGAGATGTTTTAAGTTGGCATGAGAAGTGTGAGAATTAGTTAAGGTATATAATGTCAACTGATCATCCTGAGTTCACTTTAACTCAATTGTGAACATGGATCTGTATTGTGAAGATGAAAAATTGATTTGGCGACGCGTGTGTATTATGATATGATGCAACTACCTTCCTCTTTATCCTTGCGCGATCTACCAGCGCCCATACTCTTAAGTTCTTGCAAGCGCTGCATTGCTCTCTTATTTCCCTGGGCTGCTGCTCGCATGTACCATCGTCGAGCTTCTTCAGGATTTTGCTGTGTGCCAATCCCCACTTCGGTGTAGTAGCCCACTGCGTACTCTGCTTTGGATAGTCCACGGTCTGCGGCGCGTCGAGCCCATAAATAGGCTTCGGAATCCGATTGTTGGAGGACTCCTTCAGACCCTGTGAGGTACCAGCCAGATAGTGCTAGCTCACACTCTGGGTCGCCCTGCTCCGCGCCCTTGGTGAACCAAGCAATCGAGCGTCTGGGATCTACGGGACATGTTAAAAGTCCTTGCTCGTAGCAAACGCCCATTTTAAATTGGGAGTGAGCGTAACCGAGCTGAGCCGCTTGAGTATAGAGCTCCCTAGCGTATGCGTGATCAACAATAATGGAAGGAATGCCTCCCTTTTCATAGCAACTAGCCAATTCATGCAGGGAGTGAGGGTTTTCGGCATCAGCGGCAGCGGCGGCACGCTTGAGCCAAGTGATACCTTCTCTGGGGTTAGGTTGTTGACTGAGGCCACCCTTGAGGAGAACCATTCCCACTTTGAACATGGCAGCCGTATCGCCAAGCGCTGACGCCTTGCGGAAAAACTGCAATGCGCGATGTGGATCTCTTTTAGTACCTGCACCGAGCTCGTAACACACGCCGGTACGGTAAGTAGCGGCGGGGTGACTCTGCTTAGAAGCTTGCACATACAAATTGAATGCCTTGTCATGGTCGACCGGAAGTCCGAGTGATCCGTTATTATAACAATTAGCGAGGAAGAACTGAGCTTCAGGGTACGCACCCTTACCCAATCCAATTCCCTGACTGGAGAGACGCTTGATCCATTTAAGCGCCTCATTAATCAAAGAATTATGCATTTTTCTAGCAGTAACAGGGTCAATTTCATTATCTGGATTCTGGAGCACTAAGGCAGCAGTCTCTAACAAATACTTGGCAAAATCCAGTTGAATTTCGGGATCTTGGCTTTTCTTAGCATTTTGGCGATATGTTTCCAAAGCGTTCGCAGTAGGAATTCGTAATTGGATACTAGAGGGTTCAGAAGTGATACCGGAATCGGAGGGAGCTATACTCTGTCTCGAGTAATCCGACTGTCTCGCGATTGCACTCTGAGTCGGATTCACATAAGAATTATTTCTCGAATGAGGAGGTTTTGGTGTATCACTCATCCTTCTCTCTCTACTGTATCTTATCTCCGACATATTACTCAGATTGGAATACGATTGTGAGTAAGTTGACGGCTCCATCGAATTGGATCGCGCAGAGTCCGATTGTGATTGGTTGTACGGCGAGTGCCTCGGCTTGGGTTTCGGCGACATGTGAACCGAAGGTTCCGGCGACGAGTCGGAATCCGTATGGTGGTAGGGTAAGTCCTCCGCCCGCATCGCCTTTGGCGAAGTGGTTTGAGGCATATTGGAAAATGTGGGAGGTGCTCTAACATTACTCGGAGCTCTAATACCGCTAGAACTTTCTGATGAGTTGCTCCGATTGTTAGTTATAGATAATTTTTTCATTCCATGAACCAAATTTGAAGTATCTAGAACAAAGCTATTAAATTGAAATTAAAAACTCAAATTGAATTAACAAACCTTCATCTTTAGAACTTTGGTGACGATAATTAGAAACCTTCTCCATATTTTATAGGATTTAACACCACTACAACACAACAATATTTTATAAAAGTTATCTATACAATATAAATAATAATAAAATTTTAAATGCAATTAATTATTAATGTTATTAACTTTTGAGTTGAAAACATGAATTTATAAAAACCCTTATTTTATTAAAATTTATCATTGAATATCTTTCTGAATTCTAGAATTTTCATTGGCTGAAACTTTAGTGGGATTTTTTATATCTCTAATTTTAAGTAAATTTTTGCTTCGTTTTGGGTTGGCTTGGGTAATTTGGTCAAATTGATAGTATAATATTAATGCTTCATATTAATCTAAACAGCTCTGTCATATTTTGTAATTTCAAAGAATTTATCACCATTAAATTATTAAATTTATTAATTCTCAATATTTATTTAATTTATGTATGATTTTTTAACATACTTTTAAATTTTAATTATATGATCAATAATCATTCAGATTTTTGTATATATAATTATATAATGTATAGATTTTTCTTTTACTTACAAATATATAAGATATCAACCAATGAATCTCTCACATTGTTATTAAATTTATATTGATTTTTTAGTATTTCCAGTTCTAAAATGTCGATTATTTGTTTATCGTTTGGCTAAATATTCATAAAAAACCTAATTTTGATCATTTGTGACAAAAATTTAAAATTTGTAATTCATTCAAATTCAATGATTTTATAATTTGTATTAATTAAAACAGTCCCATTTAAATTAACAAATTCGAATTAATCTCTCACAGCATTGGAATGTCATTCAATTCAATTAAAAAATAATAAACCTAAAATATTTAATAAAATTTGAAATGCTTCATAGCCATATTTCCTATAATATAATATACAAATATAAAATGAATATAAACTTATCATTGATTGAGCTCAGTGAGTTAATCAAACTAAGTTAGCAAACAAAAAAGTTTGATTTTTTAATAATGATGTCATTGTGAAAGTTTCGAAATTTTAAATTTTGTCAATATACTTTTGATACAATTAATTATTAAAATATATTATAAAAAATGAATAAATTTAAATTGATAGGATATTCCTTAATTAAGCCATAAAAATTTGAGTTAAAGAAATTTTTGATATGAATATTGGGATTATCATCACAATCAAACTGAAAATCATCATTTTGATTGAAATTCGAGATATAATCACCAAATACATCCTTGAAGTCATATGAAAACAATCATTCAAATTAATAATGATAGAGCACTAAGGTCATATACTGATTATAATATTAAAAATTATTTAATTTCAATCCAATATTAGATCATCTATTAAACGATACGCTTCAAAGCTAAATAATTAGTCAGAAACTTATCTCAATAAAGTAATTACAAATATGAATTCAATCTAAACTATATCACTACTATTAATACTAATAAATTTTCAATATATTTTAAACTATTAATGATGTTAATTATTAATATTAAAATATTTGATTCCTTAAATATAGAGGTAATTCTATGATTTACTTTTATAGTAATTTACATATAAAAATTTTAATTGGTTAAAAAAAACAAAATTGCCACGTTTTTTGGTGATTTGCACCTCAGTCTGGATCGAAATGGATAGAAATAAAAATCTAAAAAGAAAATAAACTATATTAATAACAAATAATCAACCTGATAAAGTTAATATTATTAATTTTAAATTAATTTATCAAGCAAGAATAATAATTTATTTTGAAAAATATAATCTTATGATAAAAACCAATAGCTATCAAAAAAATTTTGATTAGGTTAATCCCAAATTGGGAATTCATCACGAAATTTGATGAAAAAATGATAATAAAATGAGAAAGAATCTCCACAAAAATTAAAACAAATATTGAATAGCAATTATGTTATAATTGAATGTTTTGATATTGTGAGCTTTTTATAAAGCATGTGGTATCAACAAAATTTCGAAACCTTTGTAATCATTGGAGATTGGAATCAGAGTATATAAATCGCATTCGATGTAGTGGTGATTTTATTTGGATTCTATGAGTCTGTGAATATTTAGATCATTTCCTAACAATATTAAGTTTTTATTCTTCAATTATTATTTTACCTTTGTCTTTGGTACATTGGTAAATTTATTTCAGATTATTGAAATTGTAGTTAACGATATCTAGTTAATTCTTATTTATTTATTTGTTCCATATATATATTTATTGTCCTCTATTTATTTTATTTATTGAATTCGAAATGATCGATTATAATATTAATTCGAATCATAATCAAACGAGTCATACTATTTATGAAAAACCAAGGACCAGTAATAATGATAAATTGAATTATAATTTTATGACAATGTCCAAGTTCAAAGCTAACAAATTATTGGATAAGCCTTTGCGCAATAAAAACAATAATTTCGGATCAATTAGCGAAACCGATGTAACCAATTCACCAGGGATGGAGACACCGGCATTGACACATACCTCCACACCCTCCAATTTCCCACAAGATTCTTTAGCTTCGACGCCGAACGATACGCCCATGCCATTCTATTCGATCCCGCTAGATCCTCCAGAGCCCTTTACTGATATACCCTACAATCCGCCAAAGAGGTCGCCTTCGCAAAGGAGTAGCTTCAATCTGATGGCTTTTGCAGAGAAGTGCTTGCAGCAGTACGATCAGATGAGAAGACGACCACATACCGAATATCAGCTCAATTTGAGTTTTGAGAAAGAAAAAGTTCAGACGAATTTAATGAGGTCAAAGACCCAGTATAGATCTTCAAAGAATAGTAACCACGGGGTTCAAAGCCCAATAATGAATGATGCATCCATCGGCCACCTCATCCAATGGGGCCAGTCCCAGCACTTCGTGCACTCAGGATACGAGTACTTAGGAGAAGATGCGGAAAGAGAAAGAAGAAATCGATTGTCCCAAGGTGCTGTATCTGTAGCGAGCTCCCAGCCAATTCCTAATGCATCTCAAGAGAGTTTGGTACAACTTCAGGTGCCTCCAAATCCAAGGAATACCACGTATACAACTGATGAAAAGCGCATTAGCTTAGAACCGGAAATTTGCCAGATTATTCAGCAACACAACCAAGGCCTCGCTCTGCATCAATATATCGAGATGAACAAGCGAGCTACGCTAGTAACGGAGTCATCAACAACATCCAAGAGAGAGTCCGTATTTAACCGAATCAGCATGACAATGCGGAACGTTGCTAACAAATTCTATCAGCACAGCAACCAGCCATTAGCCGAAATCGTTGTTGAGCAACCCATCACACCTGAACTAACCCAACCCAATCGCGCGCTATTTCGTAATTCGATGCAAAGTCCAATGCCCAGCTTCCGACAGATTGATGTATCGAGTAGTGCTAACTGCAGTATTATAGAAGACACACAACCATCTCAAACCTTGGACAAGAACAAGGACAAGGACGATCTTAGGATTTCCACAGTACCTACCCACGTAGTTGCAAGGGACAGTGGGCTATTCCACCGACCAGAAAGTGTAAGCTTCCTGGATAAGTACCCTAAAGTGTCACGCTTTCCCACGTGGAGTTCGCGCAAGTCCACGTTTTACGACAGATTAACCGGCTACTTAAGCGACCACCCCGCCACATTCTTTCTATTCTACTTAGGATTTATTCTATTTCCACTCTGGTGGTGTGGTAGTATTCTAGTGCTTAGGACCACCTCTACCACCGCCACCAACGTCCACGGCGGTTACAACCGAGCATTTATGTACCGAAGTCGATGTCGGTATATGTCTCTAGCCACACTCTTTCTCGGACTCATAGTACTCGTGGGATGGACTTGGGTTCGTCCCGATTGGGCAGGTATTCGAATCTTCTAGAATCGTGACTTAATATTAACTTTATCACACCACCATACCAAGAGTTTATTATTAACATTACATTTTTATAATATATTTTCTAATAAATTTTAATCACTATAATAATTTAATTTAATGATTAATATGAATTAAAATTAATTTTTGAGAATTTTAAAATTTATTTAATTTTAATTTATTAAAATTTTTTATCATATTATTAAATTATATTAAATTACAATTTTTAGAAAATTTTTTAGTTTAATATAATTTAGTTATTATTTTAATATTGTGGTTATATAAATGGTAACCCGCTCGACCAATTTCATCTCGCGATCTATTACCTTATCAAATCTTAACCCTAAAAGACCTATCACACCACTTCAAGGTCTCATTCTTCTAGCTACCCAATACACTTCTTTACACTACCTACAGCCGACAATTGGTCTATAAAAGAACCACTGTCGGGATACATTATCATCATCACATCTGGTCTTCTATGAAACCCATTAAACCCTTAACAAACCCCAATAAAACCCCCTAACCTAAACTACCAAACAGGCCATAAACAAGCCGATTCCTTATCTATTATTAACGTTCTACTGACAATCGGTTAAATCACAATATTTTATACTTAAATTTAATTGATTTGAATCTTAAAATTAACCATATTTCACAAATATATTCAATAGCAATATTATAGGTATATAAATATATAAATTAATGATTTACTGAATTTCAATAATATTATATTATTTAATTTGGTAATTTTTTTTAAATATTTTAATAATTATAATACTTTAATTATAAAATGACACAAAAGTAATAATAAAATTGAAAAATTTATTGTTTATTTGAATCACAATGTATACTAAAAGTATTTTAAATAAAAATAATAATTATAAAAGATACAATTGGTTAGTTATTTTTCAATTAATATATGATTAATATTAATTATGTAGGTATATGAATTGAAAATCCTGTCTAATGCAATATAAACCATATAATTAATTTAAAATAATGGAACAGTCTACCTAGTTTATAGTAGTAAGAAGGGTATAATAATTATTCCAAATTTTAATAGTTCATTGTGTAATTATTCAAGAAATATTAGCTATTTGAATTATATCCAAATTAAAATGATGATGACTTATTATCTTTTCTCAAATGTTGGAAATTTGAAAAATAAATAAGAAATTTTTTAGTAATTATTGCATATTATTGCTAAGCATAAAAAGACATAAAATGATTAGAAAGCAATTAAAACATCTATTAAACTATTAACGAAGGTAGAAAATATAAAGCTTAGTAAAAATAAACTTAAAAATCAGCCAAAGAAATTTAAATTAAATATATAAAAATCTTTGCTTAAAAGATCATATGATATGGTTATTGGGTATATACTATATTAGATACCCCACTAATATCTGAGCTATTGATTTAGAAATAAAATAATGGTATTTTCTTTAAAGTCAACATTTTAGCTCAAAATCCATTAAAAATAGTAATATATTTTATAAAGTTTTTTTTTAGTTTTTTTTAAATGATTTTGATTTTTTGAATAATATTGAATATTTGTTTTATATAATGAACTAACCGTTCCATATTCTATTTATTGATTTACGTCCATTTTATTTACTGTTCTATATGAGCATATATTATCAAATATTCAATATTATAGAATTTGGGATTAAGGATAAGTTAGAGCCAAAATATGTCAAAAATCAAAAAAATATAATATTCATAATTTAAAATCTAAAATATGCTTTCTCAATGAATTTATAATGATCTTATTTGATTAAATATATATTGAAACTAATTATTTACATATTATTTTGAATTATATATTAAAATAAAAATGATACTGGAGATAATATTTTAATATATATACTTAAAGCTTTGTTTTTAAATTTATTTTATATTCATTATTTTTGAGATTTTTTAATTATAAAATATATGTTTTAAAGTTATTATAATATAAATGTATATATATATAGAAACTCTACAAATATAACTATTCTAATAATATTATATATATATATATATATATATGGTAATATATAATTTATTTGCTTTATTCAAATTAAATAGATCTAAATAAATAAACTATATATATAATATATTAATAAGCCTAATTATAATTTAATTATTATT
>JNEM01009509.1:0-11307 GCA_000697335.1 Conidiobolus incongruus B7586
AAAATTAAAAAAAATAAGAAATTTTTTAATTTCTGATTTTTCAAATATATTATTAAATTTAAATAAAAAAATATATACAAAATAAATAAAAAAATAAATAGTTTTGAATTATATATATATATATTAATAATTTTTGATTAAATAAATAATTTATTAAAATTAGTTATCTAATTTTAATATATTTAAACCAAATAATAACCATCAAAAGTTTTTTATTTTAGAAATAATAAAACTTAACCATAAATCCTTTAAAATCATTTAAAATTTACAAATAGTTTTTGATAATAAAGTATTATTTAAATCAACAATTGATTACTAAGTAAATTACTTTTAAGCTAAAAAAAACTACTTAAAACCTATTATAATCTAAAAGATTAATTTTATCTATTATTTTTTTAATTATTAATAAAATAAAAAACATATTAAAAAACTCTTTTTTATTTTAGTTAAAGAATTATCAAAACACTTTAATATTAGTTTTATAAGTATTTTATATATATTAAAGTTTAAATTAAAATTAATGAATAAAAATATAAAATAGGTATTTTATAATTTAACTAAAGCTTAAAAAAAAGTTAAAGTAGTAATTAATAAATTAAACTTACTAAGATATAGCTAGAAATTAAAGTTTTTATAGTAAATTATACTAACTTATAAAAATAAGTTATAAAATCAAAAACATTTATATTTTTACTAATAACTTAATTAATATTTAATAAAATAAACTTAAATTAAATAATTAAAATCTATTATATTTATTAGTTATATATATCATTAAATAATAATATTTAGTTATTAATTGGTTAAAATATAAACCTTTAAAGTTTACCTAAGATAAATTATAAATTTGTAGGTTTTTAGTAATAAAATAAAATTAAAACCTAGTGTATTTATCTTTAGCTTTTTTAACTTCTTTAAGTTTATGTGGTATAGAATCAATTAACTTCTTACACTAAAAAGGGTTAATTTTATTCTATGCTTCTTAAATATATTTTTAAAGTTGATTTAAATTTTTTACTAAGGGGAAAACTTTAATAACTTTTTTTAACTAATCTTAAAAGTGTTTAATTAGATTAAAATTAAAAGATTAAGAAAACTACTTTATAACTATTATCTTGTTATTTTTAAGCTATTTAATAATAAAAGCTATAATATAACAAAAGATATTATCTTGTTAGAAAATAATATTAAATTTATTTAACTTATATTATTCAATGGTTTTTTTAATTTATTATTTAAAATACTTTAATATATTTTAATATTAATTCTTTTATTAACTTTATAAAGATACCTTATACCTAAAAACAACATATATCCCCAAATAATAATTAACCTACTATTATACTTTTGGGTAAAATTAACATAATAATCATAAAATAATTTTACATCTTTTTTAAAGTATCTAACTTTTTTATTAAATCTACTAAAGTATATTTTTGTTTCATTAGATTAAATAACCTTACTCTAATTAGTTTTAGTTTAACATTAATGGTAATATTTAAACTTATACCTAGTTTTATAATAGGATTTCTTTAGTTAGGGGTGTTTTTTTTTAAAGTGTAAGTGGTATTTATGCTAATATAAAATATATATGATAATATTAATGTTAACTAATATTCTTGTATAGTTTTATAGTTCTTATTATATTTCTACAATAGTACTATATTTACCTATATTAACTAACCTATAAATATACTTTTTATTATATTTATTTATAATTTTAACATACTTAAGTTTAAGTTTAAATGTTTCTTTATTGTTATTCTTAACAACTTTAGCTATAATAAACTAACTAACACTAGTAATTCTAACAATATTATAAGTTAATTTACCTTTTTTATAAAGTTAATTAATATATAAGTAGATTTTTTTAAAGAGGGATTTAAGTATAATAATACTAATGAAAAAAAATTTAGTATATCTATAAAATATTATATAAAATAATAACAAAAAGAGAAAAAAGATATAGTTATATATTGTTAAATATATCCTTTTATCTCAAAAACCTACAAATTTATAATTTACTTTAGTTAAATATTAAAGGTTAATATTTTTGCTAATAGTTTACTAAATATATCTAAATATATTTATTTATTATTATATAATATACCTTAATTATATATTATAGTTTTAAGTAATCTAATATATATAATTGTTTTAGTTATTAATTAAAATATATATATATTTTTAATTTTATAACTTACTTTTATAGGTTAGTGTATTATAATTAATGAATCTTAAGTTTTTTATATAATTTTTTATTAAATTATAAATCAAAAGGTTAAATTAAATTAAATTAACACCTTTATAAATTCCATTAAATAAATATTTTATTGATAAATAAATGTTAATTGTTATAATAAATTATAATAACATATGTTATTCTTATTTAGTTTTTAAAAGAAAATCAATTAATAATAAACTTTATATTTCTTTTTTAAATAAAACTATTTTAAATTAGTATTTTTAATATAATTTGTGAAGACTTATTATTTTATATAATAATTATAAAATATATAAATCTAAAGTTATAAAAAACTTTCTAATTAAAAATAACTGGAAAAAACTACTATATTTAATATATTCCTTAGATTATAACTTAAATGATTATAATTGTTTTGGGTAATTAAAAAACTAGCTTACAAGAAAGAAAATTTCTGCAAAAAAATTTAATTAGTTTGTAAAACATTAAATTTCAGTTTTTAATAAAAAGAATTCTTTTTTAAGTGTTAGATCTTTGCTAAAAGTATAGCAAAAAGTTATTAGAAATAAAGGAAATTATTAATTTTATATTATATATTTATTTTTACTTTTTATATATTAAAATATATATTTTTTTCAATTGCACAAAATTCCCATTATTTAAATTATAAAATAATATTATAAAATATTAATTTAAATCTGATAAAATATAAAATTTTTAGGTAATCAGATATATTGAATTTGAATTTTTTTAATTATTTTATAGTTTATAATATTATTTCATTCTACTGAATCAAATTACTTAAATTTTAATAGAATATCTTGAGTTATTGAATTTGAAAAAATCAATATTTGTTATAAATAGTTAGTCACAATGGGAAATTTAAATTTCAATTAATAATATTTAATATGTTGTAAAATTACCAAAGAATTTAGACATGATCAATTCTACTAAGCGTCAATTTCAAAAAAAACATTTTCAAGCCTCTTAATTTAGATTAGTCTTGTTGAACATTAAATTTTCTAAATTTACTTGTAAAATACTAGAATCATTATTTTTATTTATTATGATATTAAGTTTTCATTCATTTAGTTTGAAAGCTTAACAGATTTTGACAAATATTTCATAAAAATCAAAAAAAAAATATTAAAGAAATTAATTCAAATATATTATCTTTAAAGATTTCATATAGTGTTGTACATAAAAAGTTATAAAAATAAATATAGTACAAATATTCACAAAATGTGTTTAAAAACTGATTTTATATAATATTAAATAGGGATCAAATTAAAATAAATTAAAAATAATTGAGGTTTATTATTACTGGATCAAAATATCTGAATTTATTAGAATAGCTTCATTAATTATAATATAATATTAATATTTCGCAATTTTACCAGACCAAATTGAGCGAATATTTATATCAACATTTAAAAATGATAGATGCATTAAATATAAAAAATTTAATTTGTAAAGAGATCAATAAAGTAAATTTATGAATAAAATTAAATAATTAGAGAATTTAGTTAGTATTTGGTGTTAATTGAAAAATATGAGATAAATTTCAATATTGATTGAAAGATTTTATTATGTTCGCTAAATTGGTGGTTATTTCGCAGATTATTTTTCTAAACAAGTAATATTCCTAAATATTTAAATATTGTTATTATATATACTCCATCAGATAATACATTAATGATAAAAAAGACAATATTTGTTATATTTTATTATGAAATCTATAAATTGGTTAAGTAGTTATATTGTTGTTTCCGCTGTACTTGGAGTTCCCACCAGTACCAAACAAGAGAGTGGTGGTAAACAATTCCTTAGGGCAGTAAGCAATTGGGTCAATTTGTTCGATCATCCGGCTGCCCAAACTCCTGAGAGTCCTCCAATTGCTTTGGAGACTAATCATGAACACGACGCCAATAAAGAGGAAAAATCACATACTAAAGAAGGTAGACAAGAATCTAAAAAACAAGAAAAGCTTCAAACTAATGAAGGAGAATTTTGGCAACAGTTAAGAGCTGAACTAACTGAGAAACAACATTCTCAAAACAGTCAAGAAAACAAACATACAATTTATGAAATTTTGAATGGACCTTTGGGATACAGTCCATACCACAAATTTGAAGAACATTTTAGTCGAACCCATGATTCATCTGCTGCTCACAAGCTGAGAGCTAATACTGAATTTTCGAGACATTGGTTTGATAGCGAATACGATAAAAAAATCCAACCTTGGTGGAGCTTAAAAAAGTTAGAATCTGATAAGACTAAATACGAGAATGAATATAATCAAAGTGATGTTGAAGGTGATTCTTGGATGAAAAAGGCAACCAGTGGCTTAAACAATATGGATATCAGTCTCAGTTGGCCTGATTCGGAAGAATTGAATGAATATGGTAAATTTCACGAGTCTCACAAAAATGAAATGGCTGACCCACTTGAATGGCATGAAAATGAAGATTTTCCTGATGAGGAATATAGTGATGAAGATTTTGAAATTGATGACGTACTTGAATCTCCAATAGATGATTTAAACTATGATGGAGATGCTTTTTGGTCTGGTATTCCAGGGGATCATAGAAACAAGAAATTGGCAATTACCAATTCCAAGAATCATCTGATTAAAAATAACCAATTGTCCCAGCATATGCTGAAAGCTGATATCTTCGATGACATTAGTCATGGGTGGGAAAAATTTAAAAATACTATTAGCAAAATTTTTACTTCCTGACAAAATTTGAGAGCTAAGAAGCCAGAAAGAGTACATAAATGGACTGTACATAATTTGGTTTCTAAAAGCGAACTGGAACTCTAAAGGAATAAACCCAAATTACATATAATTTGTCCTGGAAAATTGAGAACAGACCACGAGTTCAATAGCAATCATAAACAAAAGCATGATTTTAGGTCTATTTATGAATTCAAATATTTAAGTTACTTTAATTTATTCACTGAACATAAAATTTAAAAATTATTATTTACAATACCAATCTTTGATTCCTATCAATAATTTATCAGGTTATTAAAAAATTTACATTCTAAATAGAGCCTTATATCTATTCATTATAGGATATAATATTATATATATTAAAGAGTTTATTTCTATGCAATTAGTTGATTATTAATTTTTTTTTTAATTTTATTATAAGTATTTAATAGGGTCTCTATTCATTGATATATGAAAAGTTGTTTGAATTACACAATTTTCAATTTAATTGTTTAATGGAATCGCGATTGTAATTTAAGTAATTCAAAGAAAAATAAGCTAGTAATATTTAATATTAATTTCAAGGTATATCATTGAGAAATACAAGAGAATTTCTAGAGAGCTAGGTATTAACAACAATAGTCAACTTGATTATAATCAAGTTCAAAATTATTGTTTAAACAAGTCAAGTTTGAAATTGGTTGAATAGTTCCAGCATTACACTTTGTGGTATTTCTATTATTGTAGAAAAGTGATAAATTTAAAAATAATAATTATGTTAAACTAATAAATTTAATAAGTAGAAATATTTGAATTATTAACTAATATTTACATTGCTAATAAATTATTCCTCAGAAATTGTTTATTAATATATCAAGTTTTATAAATATTAACTCATTGATCAACTTTTTTGAATATATCAAATTATCAAAAAAATAATAATCTACTAATCTTTGAAATACAATGAACTTATTATTGGATTAATTATTAAATAATGATTAAATATATGTGATTTCTAATATAAAAAATATATAATTTAATCTAAATTTTTCGATCTACAAGCTTTAAAATACATATCATTAATTAAATTTAAATTAAAATATTTTAAAAATAAACAAATATAAAACTGAATACTACAAATTAAAAAAGTTAGTAAAGAAATTGAACCAAAATCAATAATATTATATACCCAATTTATTATTAAATTATTTAGTCAACTTCTAGATTAATAGACTGACCGAATTTACCATATAAAACTTTCTTTAATTCATCCATTTTAGTTCTAATAGAGTCGATTTTATCACTATTTTCATTTAATTTAGATTTCACTAGTTTTAATCTATTTTCACTCTTTTCTCGAGCTTCTTCTACTTTTAGTTCAATAAAAATATCGTTGAGTTGATATCTATATGAGAGAAATGAGCTTATTTAGGAATTGTTAACACTTAATTTTAAATTCAATTTACTTAATTAATTCGTCTTCGTCAAGTAATTCAGTTTCCATTAGAAATTCTTCAAGGCCTTCAATTTCAGTCTAAAAAAATTAATTTATTATTATATATAATGTTATAATATTCATACTTCTAAATTTTTCTTCTCATTTTCTAATTCCGTTAAATTAATATTTAATAAACTAAACTGGTTAATTTTATCTTGATCTTGTTGAGTTACTTGAACTTCACTCTCTTGTTCCCTTTCAATCTATATAATTAATTATTTAATATATTTGTGATAATTTTATAGATTACTAATTTCATTTATTATTATATTTTATGATTATTCTCAGTTATTGAATTGATATATTGAATAGTGTGTGTTAATTTAACAAATGAATTGATGTAACTAAATATTATGGGTAAAGTTATATCATCCCATAATAGCTTAGTTTCAAAATCTTAATTTAAAATTACATTTTCTCTTTCACAATAGTAATATTAACCTCTTTTCCAAATTTTTAAATTAATGAAATTATAGATTTTTTAATAAATTTTTAATTTATTAATTAATATGATATAATCCAATTAATTATTTATATTAAATGGAAGGGGGTTAGAATAATACTTCATCAGAAGTTTGACGTTCCTGCCTTGTTATTTCAGCTAATAATTATTATTAACCTCTTACTGAAGTAACTTACTTGGAGTGTGAACATTTTTTATTAATAATTAAATATTATTCTTTATTAATTTATTTAATCAAAATTGTTTATAATTTAATTAAATTTTAATAAATTAAAACAAATATTTATGTCAAATATATTTTCGAGTATTATGTTTTTTTGCGAAAAATTCTTATTATATCAATTTAATTTTTTATTCCAATATAACATATGGCGTAATATTGAGTTATAAATATAACTATTCTGTAGGTTCAAAAACTACTCAATACTTTTACTAAATCCTTTGATCTTTGTTGGAATTTTTAATATGAATTTTAGCAATATACTAACGTCATGAATCATATTTATCTCAAATCTGAGAAAATCAAATTAATAAAATAAAGTCATAATAATATCATTTATAAAAATATAATTATGCGTATATACCTTGTATTAAAAATATTAAAATTTTTAATTTATGTTTTACTGATATTGATCAAATGTTATATTGAATAAATTATTCAAGTTTAAATCTATTGCTGTATTTTATAAATTAAATTTACTTTGAGCACCTATAATATGTAAAAAAATCAATATAGAGAAGCTTAACAATGCTTCTTCGAAAAACTCTACTTTAATATTAACTCGGTTAAAGGCGAATAGTATTTTCATTTTCAATCAAAGTAATAAACGTTTTATTATTATATCTCATCAATTGACAAGTAAAATTATTAGAATTAAACTAGTAAGTCTAATTGGATCAGAAAAATTGAGTTAAACATTAGCTTTAAATTCAGAATTAAAATATTAATAATAATTATTAATATTTTGATATAAATTTTTAAAAAAATGAAAATATTTAAATAAGTATTCATTAATACTATAATATAATGTCTTTAAATTTAACTATATTGGTATATACCTACTTTGTCATTTATTATATCTTTATTCTTGTTCTTCGTTATAAAATATCAGACAAATTCAAAGTTAGAAAAAGCGATGATGTAAATTTATAAACAGCCTAGATTCTTCTTTGGATAAGTTCTGATTGGTCGAGTATTCAGTTAACCAGTTATTTGTTAGAAAATTATTTCACATTTTAATTATGACAAGGCAAAAAAATTTTTTTCGTATATATTCCATCTAATCCAACAATTTATATTTTTAAGTTTAATAATTATTAATACTATCTTCCTTTCAAGTTCACCTTTTTTAATTATTAAATTTTATATAAGTATTATTATCAAAAATGTCGGCTCCTGGAGATCGTCGTAATGTTGCTAAAGGTACCAGCAATTTTAAAATTGATGAATTTCGTCGTAGAAGAGATGAAGCTCAAGTCGAATTGAGACGCGTTCAAAGAGATGAAAACAATGTTAAGAGAAGAGAAATTAAACCCGAAATGTATGACGCTGAAGATGATAGTGAAGATGAATATGAAATTTCTAATGAGGTAAACCGACTCTATTTTAAATTTAATGGAAAGTAAAGTTGCTCATATATTATTCTTTTCTTAGGTCAACAAAATCATTCCCGAATTAGTCAATTCTTTATACTCTCCCGAACCTGAACAAGTTTTAGACGCTGCTACTAGATTCCGTCAATTATTATCTAAAGAAAAGAATCCCCCAATTGATGAAGTTATTCGCGCTAATGTAGTTCCTAGATTTGTTGAACTTTTAACTTTTGAAAATGAAATGATTCAGGTAAATGTTTTTGTTTAATTTACTTTTCCAATTTATACTGATTACAGATTTTTAGTTTGAAGCTGCTTGGGCTTTGACTAATATTGCTTCTGGTACTTCTGCACAAACTAAAGTTGTTATCGATTCTGGCGCTGTTCCCCGCTTTATTGAATTACTTTCTAGCCCCACAGCTGATGTTCGTGAACAATCTGTTTGGGCACTTGGTAATATTGCTGGTGATAGCCCTGCCTGCCGTGATTTGGTATTGAGAGAAGGTGCTTTAGCTCCTCTCCTCGCTATTTTCTCTGAAAGTGGTACCAAAGCCAGTATGATTCAAAATGCTATTTGGACTCTTTCTAACTTCTGTCGTGGTAAGAATCCTCAGCCTCAATGGAGTGCTATTGCTCCTGCTGTCCCTGTTTTGGCTAAGGTCATCTATTCCTTCGATGAAAAGATTGTCATTGATGCTTGTTGGGGATTATCCTACTTGACAGACGGAAATAACGAAAAGATTCAAGCTGTTATTGAAACTGGTGTATGCCGTCGTTTGGTTGAACTTTTAATGAGTCCTAATACCGCTGTTCAAACTCCCGCTCTTCGTACTATTGGTAACATTGTCACTGGTGATGATATGCAAACTCAAGTTGTCATTAATTGTGGCGCTCTTCATGCTCTTCATACTTTATTCAACAGCCCTAAGGAAGGTATTCGCAAGGAAGCTTGCTGGACTATTTCCAACATCACTGCTGGTAACAACTCCCAAATCCAATCTGTCATTGATGCCGGTATCATCCCCTCTCTTGTTAAGATTCTTCAAGATGGTGAATTCAAAACCAAGAAGGAAGCTTGCTGGGCCATTTCTAACGCCACCTCTGGTGCTTTGACTCGCCCTGATCAAATTCAATACCTCGCTGAATGTGGTTGTATTCCTCCTCTCTGCGATCTATTGACTTGTGGTGACAACAAGATTATTCAAGTTGCTTTAGATGGTCTGGAAAACATGCTCAAAGTTGGTGAACACAATCGTATGATGACCAACAATGTCAATGTTTACGCCATTTTAATTGAAGAATGTGGTGGTATGGATAAGATCAACAATCTTCAAATGCACGAAAATATGGATATCTATAGAAAGGCTTACAACATTGTTGATAAGTATTTCGGTGATGACCAAGACGAAGATACCGGCCTTGCTCCTGATGTCAATATGGAAACTGGTGAATACACCTTCGACTCCAACTATCAAGCTCCTCAAGGTGGTTACCAATTCAACTAAGTTGCCATTTGAAATATCATTTAATGGTCTTGAATTCCGATTCATTTACTCAAGTCTAAATTTAAGGCATTATTTGAAATTAATCTAGGATCCCCGATTTCATTACTAGTATTTCCAAGTTCCCAATTCGCACTGACCCTGCATTAGTTCATTTTGTATATCAAATTCCAAAAATCTATCACAATCCGAAATATATAATATCTCCCATATGAATCTCTCCCTCATTCTTATATATTTCAACTAAAATATAATACTTTTTATTCCTCATTATATTCTATCATTCCCGATTCCCAAGATTAAAATTCTCTACTCCTAAAAATTCACTATATCATCCCCCCTAGTTAAAATCTCTTTAATCATTTGTATAATTATAAAAAATTTTAATCCTATTTTAAATTCAACTAATTATTTCAAACTTTTATTATTCCTGTAATTTCATTATATTTATAGGTATGGCTTGTATATGGTTGGAATCTGTATATTTTGCTCCTTTAATAGATTATTTATCAAATCTATAAAAAAAATATATAGCTCCTCTTATAATTTTTTTGATACTGTGCAATAATATTCGATTATTAAATATTCAATATGATATTTAGTATCAAGCTAAAAAAATTATTAATTTTATTAAACAATCACAGTATTGATTATGTAAACCAAATAAGATCATATTAATTTGCAAATAAAAATCCATCATTTTTGAATGGAGAAATATATAAATATATTGAACTTGGATTGAAAAGTTTACTTTGACAATCAGTTCAATGATAATATTATATAATTATTTTGAATAAAATATTTTTTAATTTTATAATTATTACTTGAGAATTTAAAAGATAGTAAATTTTTTAATATTTAGTTTTTCAATATTATTAATTTTAATAAATTATATAGAAAATAAATAAGTGAATATATATTGATATAAAATTTTTTCAACAAAATTTTTAAAATAAAAATTTATTATTTATTTAATTATATTTAAATAGTAATAATCAAGATTTTTTGATTTTGGTATTAATAAAACTTGAGCATAAGTTTTTTCAACATTATTTGAAGTTAAGCAATAATTTGTATAGATAATACTTTATATAAATCTATTATTTAAAATTAAGTAAAATTATTTTAATTCTAGAAAAAAAATAATTTATATTATTTCAAAATTTTGAAAAAAATAATTTTTATTTGTATTTATTTGATTATTGATAAAATAAAAATAAAAGTTATAAATAATTTTTATATTTTAATTAATAATTATCATAATACTTTAATTTTAGCTATATAAGTATATTATATATTGGTCTTTTCTATTGTTAAAGTTTATATAAAATA
>JNEM01009516.1:0-10633 GCA_000697335.1 Conidiobolus incongruus B7586
ATATTATTATTATTATCTTAAATTTAAAATAATGGGATATTTTTTAATTTCTGATTTTTCAAATATATTATTAATTTTACATAAATAAATATATATAAAATAAATAAAAGAATATATACTTTTAAATTATATATATATATATATATTATATTTTTTTTGATTAAAAAATTAATATTTTAAAATTGGTTGTTTAATTTAATTATATTAAAACAAAACAATAATCATCAAAAGTTTTTTAGTTTGATATTAGTAAAACTTATATATAAGACCTTTAAAATTATTTAGAATTTATAAATAGCTTTTAATAATAAGATATTATTTCAATTAATTATTTATCATTAGATAAATTATTTTAAAATTAAAAAAAACTATTTAAAAACTGTTAAAATCTGAAAGATTAACTTTAATTAATACTCTTTCAATTATTAATAGAGTAAAAAAATATATTAAAAAGTATCTTTTTATTTTAGTTAAAAAATTATTTAAAAATTTTAATATTAGTTTTATAAATATTTTATATATAGTAAAGTTTAAACTTAAATTAATAAATAAAAATATAAAATAAGTATTTTACAATTTAACTAAAATTTGAAAAAAGTTAGAATAGTTATTATTAAATAATATTTACTAAAATATCTTTAGAAACTTAAGCTTTTATAATAAATATTTGTAATTAATGAATCTTAAATCTTTATATATAATCTTTTATTAAAACACAAATCAAAATATTAAGTTAAATTAACCCCCTTTATAAATCCCTTTAAATAAATATTTTATTAATAAGTAAATGTTAATTATTATAATAGATTATAATATTATATGCTATTTTAATTCAATTCTTAAAGGAAAATCAATTAATAATAAACTTTATTGTTTTTTTAAACAAAAGTATTTTTAATTGATATTCTTAATATAATTTGAGAAAACTTACTATTTTACATAATAATTATAAAATATATAGATTTAAAGCTATAAAAGATCTTCTAATTAAAAATAACTAGAAAAGACTATCATTTCTAGTATATTATTTAAATTATAACCTATATGATTATAATTACTTAAAGCAATTAAAAAACCAGCTTACAAGAAAGAAAATTTCTACAGGAAAATTTAATTGGTTTGTAAAACATCAAATTTTAGTCTTTAATAAAAAAAACTATTTTTTAAGTATTAGAAGTTTATTAAAAGTAAGGCAAAAAGTTGTTAAGAATAGAAATTATTAAATTGTATGATATATTTATTTTTATTTATCATATATCAAAATGTTTATTTATTTTTAATTGCAAAAAATTCCCATTATTTAAAATGCAAAGTAATAAATTTGATGAATTAGAAATCAGAAACTAAATATATTTTAGTTAATATTTCGAATCTTTATTGTATTACATTAGCATTTTGGTTATTTTGATTTAGTTTATAAAAAAATATAAAGATATTCAATAAATTATATATTGATTCAAGAATATTTTTAATTCACGTTATAAAAGAATATATTATATAAATTTTAGATATTTGAATAAATTTCTGTTAAATATATGAGTATAGGTTGGGATTAGTTGATCTTAATCAATAATATGAAAAAATGATTTATAGATAAGATATCATCAAGTATATTGTAATATATAAAACTAATATCATTGGAAATAAAAATTCAAGATCTTCAAAAAAATACTTAATATTTAGATCAATATTTAAATTTATTTCAAAAAAATATAAAACAATATTAAATTATTTAAAAATTAGTTTATATTAAATAGATTTTCAAAATAATGGTTTTAATGATCAACCTATCAATAATGAAATCAAAAAACATTCAAAAAATATATGAGATAAAAAATTATTATATATATTGTTTTAAAATCAATTGAAATTTATTATCATCAATTTATTATGAATATGAGAATAGATTCAAATTTTTATAAGGATCAAATTAAAAAAATATATAAAAATTTGTATGAAAATAATCATTGTAAAAAGCTTATAGATATTAATTTTTATTAATGCTATAAAAAATGTGTTAATTACATAGTAATAATATAATCAGAATAATTATTATTTAATAATTTTGGTCAATCAAAAATTAAATAAATTTTAAATAATTATTTATATATATTTGTAAATAGACGTTCGTGACAAGATCATCGTTTTAAATCCATATTTAAAATCTATCCTTAGACATAGTAAATAATATTGAATGCTTGAGAATATATACTTCAATTTCGATATCAATATATACTCCTAGAATTATATTTCTTGAAATTATTAATTAATCTAAATGTTATAAAATTTCTATATCCCACTATATTTCAAAAAAAAATCAACAATAAAGATTTTATTAAGTAAATATTTAAAACATACATTAATTATATATATTTGACTAAATGGTTAATTTTTTCATATTATATAAAAACTAATTTCCTAATATATCCACAGATATAAGTATTTTGAGTTATATTGAATTTTTGTATATATAAAATAAGCTTAAATATATTTGGTAGTCAAAATATGAAATTATATTAGGATTGAAAATAAATTGAATATATTCAAAATATCAAATAATTTATTATAAATATTCAGTATTAATAAACCTTTTTATCAATTCAATAATCAATGAATAATTTTAAAGGACTTTTTTGGATATTGAAAAAATATTAATGATGCAATAAATATTAATGAGTTAGAATTGAAATATATTACTCAAGTTAAATCTAATTTGTAATGAATATATAATCCAAAACTTGAAAGAGCTCTAATTATAGCTTATTTCGACTCTAATGAAACAAATTATATTTTTTGGTAATAAAAATTAACAGAAATAATTTAAATCAAATTAAAAAGTTTACTAGGATGAGATTGTAATGATTTATTGAAATAAATATGGATGTAATATATCAAATATTAAATAAATAAATAAATAAAAAAAGGATTTAACCATATCTATTAGTTTTAAACTAGCATAACCTCCATTCTGGTAGTTGAAATTGATGGATTCATTCTAATGTAAGTATTCATACTAATTCCAGCTTTACCAGATAGCTGAAAATGTTCAATATCTCCCTTTTTAGTTGTCAATGTAGATTCATTATTTCTAAGAGTTTCATTTGAACTTGCTTCGTGACTGGACTCCCAGGAGAATTTGCGCAATTTACCAGTCATTTCATTCAAAATATCGGGTAATGCTGGATCGAACAAGAAAAAGATGAAGTTCAAGATACCTTGAACTGAGCAAGCAAACAAGTTGACGAACATCGATGGGTAGTCATCTTTGGATGTAATTGTTTGGAGAGAAAAGGTTACCATATATGGGAACATGGTGATCACAGGGACTGTGGGATACAATATCAATCTTGTGACAATTTTTCTCAAGTGTCTGTCAGTGAAAGTGCTTCCACTAGCACTCATATCTGAATGGGTTCGAAGACGATAAATCACCATGAGAATGACGACAAAACAATAAATTGTTAATGCAATGATCCAAACACCTGAAAATAGCCAGTAAAGGCCAATCTCTAAATTGATATTTTGTACTTTGTAGGGAACACACTGATCAGAATTGACAAATGCCATAATAAGAGTTGGAATAAATAGAACAATAGAAGCTACCAAGCAAATAGTAACATACACCCACTCTGATTTCACTAAATCGGGTCTTCCTCTGATAAACACCATATGCAGATTAAAGGCAATAATGGCCGTTAAAAGTACCGTGAAAAAATTGACCCAATAACTGCTAACCGTAACAATTCTACACAATGTAGGATCAGTTTTATAATTAAGTTGTAAAGGAAAATGAGTGAGGATATCCGATAGAGCAATCCATGTATATATTTTATAACTTAATCTCTGAGTGGCTTTGTAACCTCTAAATCTTGTAAATAAAAGAAAAACAAATAAAACACAAGATAATGCTAAACTAACAACATTGACGTATTTGTAATTACGAATCAACTCCAAAACAGCTGGTGATAGCTGTGATCTAGCCATATACATTATTATGAACTAATAATTAATCAATAAAAGTATTATAGCTTTGAGATAACAATCTAGTATCTACAATATTGGTATATCTCTATATTTATATACAGAGCTTTAAAGGATATATGGTCATCTGATTATACAAATGATATATCCTTAAATAGAAATAAGTATTTGTGGATTTTGTCATATATGCCAATTTCCAAATATTAAAGTTCGAGGGATTGATATAATAGGATAATTAGTTTAATCATGGATAATTTAAAAGAGATAACTTTTATTTGGAACAAGGGTAATAAAACAATATTATTATTAATATTATCATTTTTCAAACAGAACCAAAATTTAAATTAAATAAAATAATTATTTGTAATATTCAAATAGTTATCAGAATAGACGATGGCAAGATATTTTACAAGTATTATACTAAAAGCAAAATCGGTTAATATTTAAAAAATTGTTTGTTGAGTCACTTTTATCAGATGATATAAATGTTCCACAAGAATCCAGTTCGATTTTTCAGTTTTAAATCAGGTAAAAATGATATTAATCTATTTATGGATATAAATTTACTCTTAATTCAAATTGATTTTAATTGATAATCACATTGAATTTATTTGATATTTTTAGAATATTGATATGAATCAATATATATATTAGTTTGTGATATATATCTAATCATAGTCATATTTTCAATGCTAATATAATAATATTAACTAGTACTAAAATATTTAAATTCATCTTAAGAAAATAACCATCACCAGATAATCAATTAATCCAAACTACAAATGCGATCATATGAATCCCAATTTATCCATAATTTATCAAGATATCTAGTACATGAAGTAGCTTTCAAATCCCATTGTTTATAACATTAAAAATATTATTGAAATAGATTTCATATTACCATGTAAGGATTTATATATAACGTTTGTTGATTTTGAATTGATTGTGGTTTTAATATAACCTTAATTTGTCAAATGTTAAATTTATCAAATGATTAGAAAAATTTTACCTCAATTTTTTTTTCATTTTTTTCAAAAGTTATCATAATCATAAGCATAAAAGCAATGTAATAATAAAAAGAATTTGGATTATATAGTGGTATATTGACTATATGTTTAATTCCAATTTCTTCAATTTTTTGGGTTTATTTTTTTATTTTATTATGATTGTTGGATGATCTAAATTTTAATGGTTGAAAATTTAACAATTGATTAATCTCATTTAATTGGAGACTTGAATGGTAATAGAATTTATTATTTAAAAATCAAAATAACAGGTTGCACTATTGTAAGCATATCTTGGATTACTATGATATAAATATAAATTGTGTCCAATTCGATGCTGTTTGTTATAGATAAATTTTATTAAGTATAAATTTTACTATGAGTATTTTAACAAATCTTCAGAATCATATTTTTAAATTTGAAAAGGTGTATGTGAAATTTGTCATATATTTAAAAAAATTCACTTTCTAAATCATTTCAAAAATGAGGATCGTGATTTTGATTCAAACCCAAATAGTTAATATTATTATTTATATACAATCGTTCTATTATATCCAATGTTAAAACTGAATGACAACTTTTGATTATATAGTATTGTTGTAAATATTTTATATATCGAGGATCACGGATAATTCAAGTTTGGCGAATCATGACTTTAACATCATCATATTATCTCGATAAATAGTGATATCCCACTCAACTCTGGGTCACAACCCTTTTGTCATTTGACTGCCAAACAAATTAAAAAACAAAGTATCGACTTTTACCAATTTTAGATAAATTCTGGACTTTTGATATGTTCATAGAATTGATATGATTTTTGAAATCTATAAATTGGTCAAGATGAGGGACAAGTTTGGGAATTGATAAGGTTTGGATATTTATATTTTCCTTAACTTGGAATCATCCAACTGTTGATTGGACCAGAATTGTAATTTTCTAAGTTGCTTATATGGTGGTGTGTAGTCTAGACTACATTATAGGATAAAGGTTTAACATGTATCAATATTTTTATATCATAAAGCCAAATGATTTTTCAAATTTGACCTTGCCTCCTTGTTTTAAATAATGGTTAATATAATTATTGTTTTTTTTAGATATTTTTGAGTATCATATAATATATTAATTAGTATAAGAGTATGAACCTGAATACTAATATTTTTATGTTCAAAATTGATGGACAATTACAATGATGGGCCGAAATAAATATTTTTTATTTTCATTTAGTTCTACAAATAACATGTAGCAAGCAATTCTTATTTACTGTTATGAGAGTTGAGATAATCAAATATAATGCAAATTTTAATTATCATTATTTAATCAGTTTTAATTGAATGATAATAGACTAAACAGTCATTATATTGATCAAGTATATCGTTTCATTTTTCTACTGAATTCCCCTTGAACTAAATTCACATGGTTTTTGAAATTGAAAATATTTCTATTTTTGTCAATTATTGGATATTTTGGAGCTTTTTGAAGTGGATAGATGGACATTAGGATTTTCAGGTTAGTGACTTTATTCCTAGGCTTAATATATTCAACTGATTTTGCACTGATATGGACCTTTGCAATAGTTGTCATATTTATTTTATTTTATCAACTAATAGCTGTTCAATTGTTTCTAGAAATAGTATTTAGAGTTTTTAAAAATTTTAGTGTTTAAACAAATTCAAAATCAGCTCTTCATTTACTATTCTTCTAATTTTATGCTCTTAACCCATCTCGCTAAACTTCAAATAGCAAATTTTTGATATTACAAAAATCAAATTAGTTTTATATGTGTTAATAATTTTACTAAAATTATATTACAATTGTAAATTTCAAACAGTGATATATACCTTACTAATTAATCATGTAGATAATTACAATACTGGTTCATATACATCATACGTATTCAATAGTATTCAAGATTTTCATAATCTACTCAAATTTTCTCAGTTTGGCTTATATTTGGCATCAGAAAAATTAAGAATATTGGACCTTTTTTCAATTTAATCAAAATATGAGAAAATTAAATTAAATTTTATTAGTTATAGTGATATATTTTATTTACGATGGTAATTTTATAAAAGTCTTACTTTTTATAAATAAATTTTAAGTCAAGCATTTTAATTACACATTGATATAATTGGCCACTATGAAATTAAACTCTATATATACAATATAGATAGCTCAAACTTCATAATAAATACATAAATCGGAATTATCGGTAATAGAGTTTTAGTCAAAATATAATTATATTTCATATCAAATTATAATATTCTAAAATTATTTCTCTTTTTGTTTAAATTCACATGTAAATATTATCTTATAAATTTATTTAATAAAAACAATAAAATAATAATATATTTTAAAAAATCAACAAATTTAATTATATAATATAAAAATTCAAATAATTTTATATCAAAACTGAATAATTAATTAAATCAAAATAAATTAAAATTATCAATATTATATTGCTTTTTATCAATTTGAATATTTTGTGAATAGTATTAATGCCAAGTAGAGTGGGAAATTTAAAAAAAGATAATGTTATATTCTAGTTAATTGTAAATACTTCTTGTTAATAAAGTTGATGATATTTTAGCTTATATGAATTATTCAGTATCTCTATAAGTTGATTCACTGATCGTTTGACTAATAAAATTATATTTAATATATATAAAATAAAAAAGGCACAGTAAAACAAGAGATGCTTTTTAAATGGTAATAATCAATAGGTACAAGATTTTTGGGGGATAAAATCCCTAAGGATTTGATTTGTAGAAGTATAAGAAATTTCAACACTGATTTAAGCTTAATACCAACCAACTCCAAATGGAAATTTCTGATCGTTACGTAATATAAGATATATCTCATTCCATGCTGAATCACGACCCATACAAGCTTTGGTACCCATTCCGAATTTATATCACTTGGCTTTGTTCTTATCCCTATCGATTCTTAATAAGCGATGAGTGCCAAATTAACCAGGATTGTTCCAGTAAAAAGGATCGCCTTATTCATAAGACAAATAAATGGTTAACCACGTCTAAATATTATTTGAAATTATTTAAATCTTAATATATATTATATTATTTTAGTTTGGGAGTAAGGGATGACGATTGACTGTTATATCACCTTCCGGGATTTCTTTCCAAAAGCCGCATAATTTCCAAAAGAGCAGCTTCCAATTTAATTTCGGTTTACATATTTCAAGGATAAGGAGTTGATACAAGTCTGAAGTATAATCCAGTTTTATTATAGATGAGCTCAAAATTTGAAGGATTATTTAATAGCTCATAAAATATCAAATTGAGTGTGTGTGCATGCGTATCCATACCCGAAACCACCAAAATAAAGCTCTCATCAACAATTCCTAGAAGATTCAATTGATAATGTGCGTCAGGGCCTTCAAAATCAAACAAGCTTTCAAAATATGTTTGTACTAATTGATGGAACCCTTTCTTCAATTTTCTTGCCTATTGCGTGTTTAAAAGCAATCATTATAGGGAAACTAATGAATTTTATAGAGGTGAAGATATTTCTAGTGAAAAAAAATGAATGTCATTTTCTAGGATTTTGAAATAGTATTTGATATTAATGTGGCCTTAAGTATAGTTAAAGTTTTGGTCAAATACTAACTAACTGATGAAAACTTATATGGAGCAATAAAAGATAGAGCAGAACGATATCTTTGGTTATGTCATTTTTTTTATAACCTTTTATTACTATAATCTACTAATTATAGTCATCTAACCTCTAAACCTCAGATTTTATAATTTAAAAATATTCATTATTACTTTATATTATTAACTATGTTTTTATACTATCATTATATTTTGTATCTTATATAGAAAATATATTGAGCCTATTGGTAAGAAAATTAATATAATAGGATGGCGATAAAAAACTAATTCTTTAAATTTTTTATATGACTCCTTGTTTATATTAACTTTTAATATCTTAAGTAATTTATACTTAAAAAATTAATTCAATTATATAAATAATATTAATTTAGTCAATATATATAGCCCTTTTTTCCTTTCATTTATTATTATTTTTTAATCATTATTATTATTAGTATTATTATTATTTTTAAAAATTTAATATAACTTTCAATATTATATGTTTTTTATACTATCTAATATTAGATATAATATTTTTATATTAAGTTATTTGTGTATAAAACTTAAATAAATTTACCATATTAATATTGATTTAAATCTTCCTTTATATTATATTGGTTTTATAGCTAATTATATTAATAATTTAATCTGAAAGTTTATAAATTAATATAAATGATATGAAATTAGACTTATTATTAGATTTTTATTTATTTGCAAAAATATATAATAGAATTAAATTTATATAATAATTTGGTTTAATAATTTTAATAATCTAATTATATTAAATATATTTCAAAATACTAAAAAAATAGATTGGAAATCATTATTGAATAAAATGGAATCTTGAATAATGATAATTAACCTTTTTAAGTAAATTTAATAAATAACAAGATATATATACTAATATTTATAATATTTCGAAAAAATATTAAATTATTAATGGTATTTTATTATTTAAGTTTGAAGTTATTATAAATATTTGGTTTTATTTTAATAGTTTTTAAATTGTCTTTATTGATATTTATAAAAATATATATTACTAAAGAGATATAATTATTAGAAATAAATATAATAATAAATTAAAATATATTGGTCTTTTTAAATCAAAATAAGAAATTTTATAGATTTTGGAAAATTTTAACTTATTTTAATATTGGTTATAATTATTTATTATTTTCGTATATTATATGAAAAAATTATAATAAAACCATCTTTTTATTTTGAAATATTTTCAATATATCAAGGTTTTTTTATTATAAAATATATATCATTTAAACTTAAATAAATTATTAAAAATCATTTAATATATTAATGATATATTTTTGGGATTAAATTTTGTTAAATTATATTAAATAATAAAGTTTAAAAATACTATAATAGTTTTTATAAGAATAATTTACCTAATATTATTTGATATTTTTAACTTTATAGTTTGTTTTTAATATTATTATATTATAATAAATTTTGTAAATAATAAATATTATTAGAAAGGATTCAAAATATAGGTTAATACATTATTTATTAATCTTGTTTTTTAATATATCAAGGTTATATATCTTAGAATTTATTATTAAGATATTATAACAAAAAATCTAAAAAAAACTTTCTTTCTATTTTTATCACTCTTTGGGTTTAAATAATTGATTAAATAAATAATATATCTTATAAAAAAACAATATATGCCTTTTAATTATAAATCGACAAAGCTAGGTTAAAATAGAAATAATATTGGTTTAATTATCAAATTAAAATAAATGATTAATTTGACATATAATAATATAAATATTATTATAAATTTTATAGAAAATATGTTTAATATATTATATTCCAAATTAATTAACAGATATTATGACTTATAATTAATTTTATAATTTTGTTAAATATACCTGAAATAGATGTTTTATATTAAAAATAATAATTAAATAAATATATTCAATAATTCCATAATTTATAATTAAATTTTATGTATAAAACTTACTAATATATATTTAATTTTAGATTTTTAATAATAAGAAAAATTAAAATTTATTATTAAAT
>JNEM01009522.1:0-11939 GCA_000697335.1 Conidiobolus incongruus B7586
TAAGCTTCTTGGAGGGCAGTAAGCTCTTAGGGACTAAAGTCTTGGATTCACTCAGTAATTAAGCTGCCATCATCATTAAAATAATATGAGGGTATCTCCTTTTTTGGTGGTATTATAGTATATAGTGTTAAATTTGAATGAAATAAATTATAGATAAGATTTAAAATAGCAATAATTAGGTTTGATACAGACAGTTATTAATATCTAGTAGGTTTTTAATAGTTTTGTTGCTGCTACCATGTAAGCATTGTGGTAGTTAAACTAATATAGTGTAGAGGAAGACTTAATATAAAAGTAGTGTGGTGCAGAACATGGTAATATAATGTAGCTGTAGTGTGCAAGTGTAAACAAAGTTTAATTAAGCTTTGAACTAGGATGAGTCACTGATATATTAAGATTTATATTAGGTAGTGCCAATATCCTACAATATTGACAGAATATAGTCTCAATCTTAGAAATAGTGTGAAAGTAAAAAATAGTAAGAATTGAGAGGAAAAAGAGGAACCTAGTTTATTTGATAATTTAATACTATTTATACAATTAATTTAACTACATAAGTATAAATTAATCATATAATTTATAGTTAATTGGATTATATAAAAGTGTATATAAGAATTTAGAGAACTAGTCTCTTAACAGATATCCTGATGAAACAAAAAATTACATTTAAGCTATATATTACATAAACAAGTGTAATAATTTACAAGAGAATGAATATTATATTGAACCAAGAGTGGTCAATGAATACTTAGCCTTATACTTTAGTACAAGCCATTTTTAATAAAAGCATACTGTTGTATTCTTGTAAATAACAAACTTTCAATTATTTTTGACAAACCTACTATACTATATTTGGGTCTTGGAAAATATAAATATAATAAAGAAATAATATAATCTATCTATAATTATTAAACTTTAAGTCACCTGTCACATCCATAATGTCTAGTACAGCCTCTCAAGATTGTCCTTCACAAAATTCAGAATCATCATATTTATTCCAAATAACAAATAGTTACTTTTTTGTCTCCTTCTTATATTTGATTAATATTTCATAAAGATCCATTCTGTTGACTAAGGTAATCCTATCAATAAAGAAATAATGGATAGAAAATAAAATATAGTTTTTGTTAGTTATTTCCAAATAACAACTTCTTGCTTTTAAAAGTTGTTGAAAAACTTAGAATTGAAATTTTAATTAATTTCTGATCTTTCAAACATATTATACATTTTGAAAGATTATATATATATAATATATAGGAAAATAAATATTTTTAAACTATATATATATATATATTCAATTTTAATTATTTTATTGATTAAAATATTTTGATTTTAAAATTTACACTTAAATTTAATTATACTTAAACTAGATTGTGATTATCAAAAGGTTTTTATTTTTGTATCTTTAAAACTTAACTACAAACCCTCTAAAACTATTTAAAACTTGTAAACAGCTTATAAAGATGGTGTTTTATTTAAAACTACCATATATCACTAGATTAGTGATTTTAAAGCTAGAAAAAACATTATTTAAAATTTATTAAAATCTAAAAGATTAATTTCTATTGTTATTTTTTTACTTACTAATAGAGTAAAAAAATATATCAAGAAATACTTTTTTATTTCTGTTAGAAAACTATCAAAGTAATTTAATATTAATTATATAAGCATGTTAAATTTACTTAAGTTTAATCTTAAATTAATTAATAAAAATGTAAAATAGATACTTTATAATTTAACAAAAGCTTAAAAGAAAATTAAAGTAGCTATAGCTAAATTAAACTTATTAAAGTATAACTAAAAACAAAGGATTTTACAGTAAATACTTATAATTAATGAATCTTAAATTTTTTTATATAATTCTTTATTTAAAAATAAAACAAAATGTTGGGTTAAGCTAAATTAACCTTTTTTATAAATTCTAATGAATAAGTATTTTAAATATAAGTGAATATTAATTATTATAATATATTATAATAATATATAGTTTTTTTATTTAATACCTCAAGGAAAATCAATTAATAATAAGTTATATATTACTTTTTTTATATAAAACAATTTTTCAATAGTATTCTTAATATAAATTAAAGATACTTATTATTTTGCATAATAATTGCAAAATACATAAAGTTAAAGCTGTAAAAAATTTTTTATATAAAAAAATTAGAGGGAGTTACCATATCTAGTATATTTACTTGATTATAACCTATGTGATTATAATTGTTTTAGATAATTAAAAAAACAGCTTGCAGGAAAAAAAATTCCTGCAAACAAATTAAATCAGTTTGTGAAACATTAAATTTCAGTCTTTAATAAAAAAAACTGTTTTTTAGGTATTAGAAGCTTACCAAAAGTATAGAAAAGAGTTATTAATAATAAAAAAGGCTATTAATTTTATATTATTCATTAATTTTTATATATTATTTATTGATTTATTTGTTTAATTTTAATCTTAAAATTATACCATTACTTAATTTCTGCACTAATAATATTACTGCTACTAGAAAAAAAATCTTTTTGTGTTTTCAATTATTTGTAAAATATATGATCAACAAAGATAAGTTTTTTTATTTCATCAAATATAGTCAGGTAAAAATACTACTGATTTATCTAGTGTAAGATACAACAGCCATATGAACAAGGTATAAATTGTTTAATCAGGTATATAGTAGAAAAATAACTTTTGAAAGTGTAGGAATTTTTAAATTTTTGTTTCCAAGCGCTACCTCACATTTGACAAGGTAGAAATTGATGATTTTGATGAGGAAAACAAAGGATTTGGTTTTAAATTATTTAATAAATAACTTTATTATAATAGACGAACATCATGGCTTACTTAGCGAAACAAACTCTACAACCTACAAATTCATGCGAGATTATTCAAAATGTTTTGAAAGAGCATTAAAATTATGTTACTTAAAAGAATTTCAATAGTTAACAGAGAAAAATATATTAAGAATTTAATGGATATTGTGTATATTGATAAACAAGCATGTAAAGATAGGTTAGCAGATTCGATAAGCTTTTTCAAGCGTCCAATTTGTCGTAGATATAATATTTGATATGTATTGGAAATTCGTATGTTCAAGGTTTGATACAGAATATATTGAAAAATAAAAAATTATTTTTTGGAAAAAGAAATTTGGATGTTGAGCCATTATTTGTTTACCTAGAATCGAACCTCAAATAAGATTATTTGTAATCAAATTCAATTTATATTTATTATGATAGAATAGGTAAATGGAGGACTAAATCCATTGGAAAGAAGGATAAATCAACTTGACTATAAATATATAACTATAACAGAAAAAATAAAAAGCAGATAATATATCTGATATACTAAGAAGTAAAATTATCATTTGAAACAAGACACCATCTAAAAGTCTCAATTTAAAGTTTATTCATTTATAAGACAACATTAGAATAATTCCCAAATTAATCAGATCATTGGGAGAAGTAAAAGGTATCAAGCAAGTACAAAAATAAATAGAACCAAGGCTTTTAAATATATCATATATATGGATTACCTTTTATTCATTTCTGATAAATCTCTATATCTTTGAAATCATTTGAAAAACTAAATATACTATAAATTTTGTAGTTTATTTCTTTGTGATTTTTGTAATGGAGTAAGACAGTGATATTCATTATCTTGAGTTATCATGGTTTAAATGTATATTAAAAAATATTGCTTAAGTAGGGTTTTCAACGGAACTTACAAGGAATAAATAATACGAAGTGTGCTACATTGGAGAAAATATAAAAATATTAACATACAGAGAATCGGTAAAGACCTCAAGGTGGTTGATCTTTATTGGAATATTGTAGAAAATAAAATTTTTCAAAATGAAATAAATACTCAAAATATATTATTTTTTGCAAATTTCATAATCTAACTTGGAATGAATAGTTACACTTTTCGAATTTTGAATCAGGAAATATTGTGTTTATTTAAACCTTCTATATCTAATATTATTGATAATTTATATCATACATTCATATACTAAAAAACAAATATCTACTATTATAATATTTCTTATATTTTCAAAAATAAAAATTTAAACAAAAATTGATTTTCTTTCTCAAAAAAGTAATTTAGAAATATTTTAAATCCAATAAAAAGAAAAATATACTTTGACCTAAAAGAAAAAAAATCTCAAAGTTACTAACAATATAAATAGTTTTGATGACCATAAGCGTGAGAGAAAATAGACTTATAGCTCACACAAAGAATCTCTAGTGGCAAACAATATATTATCGCCAAGTCAGAGGAAAATTAATGGGTTTCATTAAATAAGGTTGAAGTGGCTTACTATAAATTGGGTTCATCAAATCAAGTAAATATCTCACGCTTGTCACGACTCCAATTGTTTTGTGAGTGTTATGAGAAAAACTTAGAGAAAAGATACCTTTGGAATGAAGATAAATAGATGTTGCTATTTGTTCACTTATGAAAATATAATGTTAAATACTATTGTTGATTTTTGTGGATAAGAACAATTCATTGGTGAAAAGTGGTGGTAACAACCAGTTCATGAAATAGGTGTGCTTCAATGTGACTTCTGGATTTAGAGTAGTAATCATGATTCCTTGAATGATTGAAAGGTTATTCCCTATCAGTTTTCAACTTAACAGACAATAACTATAGAATAAGAATAATGAATCACAATGAAATTAGTTTAAGGATTATGATATAAAATTAAATACAGATAAAAATATTTATCATTTTCAAGCAAAAAATTTCCTAAAAGTATATTATTATAAAATATCGGTATTATTACTTTTATGATGAGCATGTTATTTGAAAGAAAAAACAGCTTATTGAGTCTACTAGATTGATATTTTTGAATAAAGGACAAAACACATTAATTCATTATTTTAAAAAACCTGCACTAAGAGCATGTCCTAAACATGGATCAAACTAATTACTGCTGGGAGGTTTTTTAAACAAAAATTAAATTTTGGGCAAATGTACAAAACATTTGCATAAGGAATTTAAGGGAAAAATTTTGACTTTCAAAACTTTATTAAATTTCAAGTTTCAAAGACAATGAAAAATAAAATACTAGTATTCGTAATATATTTCCAATCTGTTGTTATCAAAATCTTTGAAGAAACTTGCTTCAGCATTCCATTCTTTTCTAAGCCCTGGTTTACCATTACAAACGAAACCTGCTTTGATAGCTGCATCGTAACCAATCTTAACAAGATCTTTGTCCAAAACTTTAATGGCTGCATGGACCGGTAAAACTTTTGGTTCCTCAACAATACCAAACTCTCCTTTCAAGTACCCTATATATGTTGGATATTCCATGAATTCTGGTTCTCCTAAAGCTGCAAAAATTTGTTTATATGCATTATGACTTTTTAATAGATTAGTCACAGGAACACTGAAATGACCGATTCTAACTCTACTCATTGTTGCTATTAAGTAATCCTAAATGTTTCCTAAAATTCAATTACTATGCTTTGCTATCGTTGCGGAAAGTCAGTGAGACTATAATGAGAGAAGAATTGATTCTTATGAGTCTATATATACCACAAATTTCAGTTTTTGATAAAGATTATGATGTATTATGGTTTACAAAAAAAAATCATTTTTTTGGTAAATAGTTTTCAAATTATTTTTTTCAAATTTTCTGTAAAGGTATTTTATAATGATAGAATCTCATACCTCAGCCATTTGAGCTAAAATTTTTAAAATTAAATTCCGTATGTATACTTTGTTAAGTAAATAATGATTATTGTATTCTGTTATCTTCTTTTTAACATGCAAACAATTAAGTTTATTTTTAAAATTTTAAAATGCGAAGGTATTTCAAACATTCTCAGTTTGTTCTTTTTTAAAGTTGTACATATCTAAAAATAAAATCTCAGAATTTGCTTTCTCAATTTCAACATCAAAGAAAATTTCCTTCATTCCATAATCTTCGTTTGAGTGAGCCTTTTTGGATGCAATGTATAAAGCCATTTTCCAGGGTAGTGGTGAATTTTTAGTAAGTGTAGGATAAGTACTGCCTTCTGGAAAGTGATCAGCTATAAGAATACCTAAATTGAACAATTTCAAAATGGGGATAAGATTGAATTATGCTTAAACTAAGAATTTTGATTAAATTAATTATCTCACTTATCTTTTCAGAGTGACTTGTTTATGTCTAAATAAGGCAACAAAATTTTATATGCCAAATTTAGTAATATGGAATTTTTATTATGTTCTAATTGAGAACTATTTTTATACCTACAAACTTAAAATAAGTGGCTCATTTTGCTTATTAATTGAGGATGAAATTCTTGCTGATCTTTTGCTTGACCTGCTCATTTCATTGATTCCTAGGTTAAATGTGAAAATCAATGTTCTTAGGGCAGGGATAAAAAGTTACTCTCACAATTTAGTATTCATTGAACAAAATGAAAACAGCTTGATTCATAGTTCATTTAAAGAACCTTGAATATATATAACAACATTTTAATTTGTTTTGAGTTTTCATTTGGTATTTTATATTCTAAGTACGACATTATTTAAAAATAAATTTTAAGTTCAAATATTTAACATTATATTAAAATTTGAAAATATCTAATATAACTGATTAATTTTTGAGATATTTCAACCTAAGTTATGAAATTTGCATGAAAAACTTGGAAAAAATCCTGAATATAATTGATAAAAATTGGTGAAATATTATTTCAAATATCATTTATTCAATATATTAATAGAATATATTTATTATTAAAATTTAATTGCTATTTTATATTATCGATAAATCAACATAAAATAATATACTAGTTGTCATAAAACTAAAATTTGTTATATAATGAATAAGTTTTGAAACTAATATTTATTAGTGACCCTGGTTGGGAAGCCAGGTGTCTAATAACTCCAAGTAAATAGTCGTCTTCCTGAACGGTACCTGTTAAATGATATAAAAGCAGTAATTTATTGTTTAACCTAGAATGTAGAACAGCACGCTAGGAAGAGGACCAACGTGACAACTTGGCTGCAGTCGGCATATTATCACGAGCCAGGTGACTCCCTTCTACCCAAGTATTTTTACATCAACCTAATGTTAAAGTCATTACCTCCTCGCATACCATCTGCACCCGCTCTATCTTTTAATTGGCCTATGATGCAAGTCACCGGAGAATCTAATGAATCATCTTACCCAACTCAATCTATATAAAACCCGGAATTAGAGCTATCTTCAGCAGGAGGAGTTCGACCTGGGTTCTCCCAGCTATTTGACTTAAATCAATAAACCCCCTATCTCCCTAACACTTACCTGGAATTCACAAGATTTCTATCTTTTATCTAAACTGCTCTGGATACGGCCTCCCCAAGGCGTGTTAATATATTAGTTAATTGACGTGTCTTCTTGGAATTCGGGTGATATGCCGGATGGAACGATTGATTCCATAGCTAGGGTGTATTTGTTAGTTACCTTGTAGGTGGATCTATAACGTGGTTTGCGAGTGATTCGAATGATGAGGGTCGAACGGGTCTTCCCGCTCGTGAAACTTGAAATATCCCAATAAACTTAAATATACCTATTAATTTATCAATTAATTAACTGTTTAATATTCATATCATTTTCAATATTGAATTTATATCTTTAGAATTACTAATAATCAGAAAAAATTATAGAAATTTTATTGAAATATTTGTATAAAACAATGAAAGAAATTTAATACAAATTATTTATATCAATATAAAATGTTTACATTTAAATCAATTAAAATTATTAAAAATTACAATTCAATAAAAAAATAGTATACTTGAGAATTTGTGAAAAAAGGCTCTATTAAAAAATAACTTCCAATTAAATGTATCATATATCAATCTATTAACTTATCCTGTTTTTGATAATAAATTAGTGTTCTGATTAATCAATTAACATTATATTAGAAAAAGATTAATTTTAAATTCATAATATTTATAAATTATATAGCAAATAAATTAAGTTTTTTCAGTTATAGATTAGTTTAATTTTTTCAATATTAATTGTTTATTTGGATATTGATTTTATTCAAAGATAAATTTTGATATATTATTAATATAAAAGAGAAAATACAAGAATAGTAAATAAATAATCAATGTATTCTTTACTTATATATCAAATTTAACTTTAAAATTGCATATTATTTTAGTGATATTTTATCATAAATAAATATAACTAATATATTTTTGAATTATTATAGATAATTTAAAAATATTATTATAGAATTAAAAAAAAATAGGAAATTTTTTAATTTTTAACTTTTCAAATATATTATTAATTTTAAATAAAAATATATATATAATATAAATAAAAAATAAATAATTTTGAATTATATATATTATTTTTTTGATTAAAAAATTAATTTTTTATAATTTATTATTTAATTTATATTTAAATTAAATAATAATCATCAAAAGTTTTTTATTTTAATATTTATAAAACTTAACTATAAGCCCTCTAAAATTATTTAAAATTTTCAAACAGCTTTTAGTAATGAAGCATTATCTAAATCAATAATTTATTGCTAGGTAAATTACTTTAAGGTTAAAAAAGAAATTATCTAAAATCTATGAAAAATTTAAAAAATTAACTTTAACTATTATTTTTTTAATTGTTAATAAAATGAAAAAATATATTAAAAAGCACCTTTTTATTTTAGTTAAAGAAATATTTAAATATTTTAATATTAGTTATATAAGTATTTTATATATATTAAAATTTAAATTAAAATTAATCAATAAAAATATAAAATAAATACTTTATTATTTAACTTAAGCTTAAAAAAATTAAAATAGTTATTATTAAATAAAACTTACCAAAGTATAGTTAAAAACTGAATTTTTTATAGTAAATCATTATAATTAATAAATATTAAATCCCTTTGTATAATTTTTTATTAAAATATAAATCAAAATATTAGATTAAATTAAATTAACCTCTTCTATAAATTCCTTTAAATAAATATTTTATTAATAAGTAAATATTAATTATTATAATAAATTATAAAAATATATGTAATTTTTATTCAATGTTTAAAAGAAAATTAATTAATAGTAAGCTTTATATTGTTTTTTTAAATAAAACTATTTTTAATTGGTGTTTTTAATATAATCTAAAAAAACCTATTATTTTACATAATAATTGTAAAATATATAAAGTTATAAAAAACTTTCTAATTAAAAATAACTAAAGAAAACTATTATATCTAGTATATTCTCTAAATTATAACCTATATAATTATAATTGTTTTAGGTAATTAAAAAATTAATTTATAAGAAAAAAAATGTGTATAAGAAAATTCAATTAGTTTATAAATATTAAATTTTAATCTTTAATAAAAACAATTATTTTTTAAGTATTAGAACTTTGCTAAAAGAATAGCAAAAAGTTTTTATAAATAAAAGGAATTATTAATTTTATATTATATATTATAATATTTATTTTTTCAATCACAAAAAATTCCCATTATTTAAATTACAAAGTAATAATTTAATTATAACATCAATAAATCACTATTAAATTTCTTAACATAGTTTGTATTAAAATATCTCAATATTATCAATATCTTGGGGTTAACAAATAGCAATTTAAAATATATAGAATACAGTTTATTTTTCTTTAATATAATTGAATTTAAGATGAAAATAATATGATTCAACTGATAAGATAAAATATAGATTAATAACTGAAAATAACCCACAATTTATAATTGAAAGCCAATTAAATAAAATATTATCCAAGTCAAGTGTTCTTGTACCATCAAAATTTAATTAAGTAATAAAGCATCTTTAAAATATTAATCATTTAAAAAAGATGTCATCTTACGCCGTCAGAACTGCTACTTCCGGATCTTTGGGAGTTGCTAGAAAAAATGTTATCAGTTTATATCGTCAATTCCAACGTAGTGCACCCAAAATTGTCACTTTATATTGTTTAGATTTCCCATCTTCAGTTGTCCGTAGCAAAATTAGAGAAGAATTCGAAAAGAATCGCTACGTTAACGATTTGAGAACTATTGATATTTTACTCTTTAAAGGAAGATCTGAATTTGAAGAAATTATGAAATTATGGAAACAACCCGATACTTTGATGAATTATTTCGCCAAGGAAGAAGCCGAACCTCAACCTGAGACTTTCTTAGAAAAATTTTATCATGGAAGGGATTAATTTTGTTTAAATTTACTTGAATTTATTCTGAATCTGGTTTCATTTCCAAAAAAAATTAATTAACAATTTTAATAACAATTTTATCTTTAATTACCTTTTCTTATACTCAATCGTTTACTAACCTTTCTGTTTTATTTGTTATTTACCCTTAATTTATATATTATTTATACTCTACATTTTAATAGGTGGTATTACTTGGTATAATTTATTTCTTATTTGCAATAATTTACCTAGTAGTAATTTATGATACACTTTAAATGATGCAACTAAACCTCTTCTTAAATTATATTTAGTCTATCATCTTATATTATCATAATTATAATATATTAATAATTTTTATAATAGTTACACAATTAACTTATAAACAATTAATCAACTATAATTATTCAATTTAAAAAAACAACATTATAATTTATAATAATGAATGTACATATCGTATACACATTTAATAAACCAAATATTTCTTTTAAATAACGTTGCATTTTTTACATAATAGTTAAAATAATAATTTGTCATATTTGATCTGATTATCTGTATATTATTTCTAATTCATATAGTTATTAAAATAATTATATCAGCAATTATTATTACTTTACATCATAACAAAATCACATATATATATATATATATATATAATGTGTAATTTATATTTATTTTATAACTTAAAAATTAAACTTATTCTCATATTTTAATATTTAAATCTAAGTATTAATTATTAATATTAAGACACGAAAATTCTATATAATTTTTTAATATCAAGTCAATATTTATTAATTAAAATTATATTTATAAAATTTTTGAAATTATTAAGATAAAATATTTATTCCTTTTAAAATACAAGCATATTATTATTATTATTATTATTATTATTATTGTTATTATTATAATATACATAATATTTTAAGAAATGGATATTGAATGAAATCCCATAATTCCAATTGCTATATTCCAATTTTATGAGTAAATTCAATCAGAGACCAATAAACTCTAGTGCGCTTCTAATCGAAATCACTTACCAACTCAATCACTTGAACTAAAATAAAAATGTCCGCTGTCAAGAGTGCTTCTGCTAGAATCAACTGGACCAAGCTTACCTCCGCCATCGCTGGTCGCCAACAAACTCAAGCCGCTTTATCTAACTTCCGTAAAGAATACGAAGATGCCAAGCGTCAACTCAGCGTCCTCCAAGAACAAAAGACCACTGTTGATTTCGCTCATTACCGCAGTCTCTTAAAGAATCAAAAAGTTGTTGATGAATTGGAAAAGACTTTGAAAAACTTCAAGCCTGTTACCTACAACTTGGCCGCTCAGCAACAACTCATTTCTGCTTATGAAGCTAAGGCTGTAAGTTTCTCATCATTTACTAATATTAAAAAAATTAAGCAAAATTATGGGTTGATTTGTTAATATTAATGTTTTATTATTATTTAGATTGAAAATGCTGAAGCTACTACTGCTCAAATTGAAAAGGAAATTGCTGGTTTGAAGGAAACTTTGACCAACATTGAACAAGCTCGTCCCGTCGACCAATTAAGCGTAAGTGCTAGTTTCACAATAAATCTGATATTTTTGGGCTTTTATAATAATTTACTAATAATTGATTGATAATTTTAGGTTGAAGACGTCACCAATGCCATTCCTGAAATCGATCAAAAATTGGAAGAAATGTTACAAAAGGGTCAATGGACCGTTCCTGGATACTCCGAAAAATTCGGTTCCAACCCTCTCTTCTAATCTGTTAACAATTTGGTTTGAAATAATTAAATCAATTAAACTTTT
>JNEM01009526.1:0-11989 GCA_000697335.1 Conidiobolus incongruus B7586
TGTTCCGATTTAATATCTGAGAACGAAAATTTAGAGACGTCAAAAACAAGGGAGTATGCGGTAGTAGAGAAGGGTAACTTACCGTTTGCTGCTGCAAGAATTTTTGCGTACGACATCATTGCTTGATTGGGTTGTTTCTGGATATTCGGATCCGGGGGTGTCGGGGGGGCTATCTTCCTAGCCGGGTCCTCGTTGATAGAGGGCATCGTTTGTATAGTTGGATGTGTTTTGCTTCTCTCTTCTTTTTTTTTCAAAGTGGTTTCACGCTCTTTGAAGGAATGAGCTCAAGATTAGGTGTGGTTTCCGCTTCTTGAGTAAGAAAAAAGCTCATCTCAAATTCATTGATGGAAAATGACATGATTTATTTAACTTTTTATAAACAAATTAGTTATGGGATCATGGTTTGAATTTCAGCATCTAATATTCTATTCAAAATTATAAACACTACTTTAAATGCATCCTCATTATTTAATAAAACAAGTCCATATATTATATAAAATAAAACTGATACAACAATATTATCTAATGATACAATATTGTAATTGATACAATTATAATAATGTATAAAATTTTGATACCATCTCGAAAATTAGAATATATGTTTGTATATACGACCAAAAGTTGAAAATGTAATATATCAGGCCAAATAGTCAGAAAATGAACAAGTTGAAATAATTTATAATTGAAGATTTAGATTAATGACATAATATGGTGATATTATTGGAAATATAATAATATTATAAGTATATTTAAAACCATGATTAAGAAAAGAAGGAAAATAAAAGTCGTGTTAAATTCAGTTTGAAATAATTATAGAGGTCATAGGTCAAATAAAAGTGTGCAGATTTGTTAGAAGAGAGAAAAACAGAGTACAGTAAAATTGAATTGAATGGAAACAGAAAATTTTAAGAACCAAAATTGTACCTAAATAACTTGAAATTATCAGTATTTAATAATTTTATAAAACATATCAACTAGAGCCATCAACCATGTAGCCGTAGCGGGTAAGGATAATAAGTGGGGTATCTAAACGTATTTTGAACAAATTTATTCTCGAAGAAAAAATGCAAGAGAATACTTATTTCTTGGACTTGATCTTTCTGAGGTAGAATTCGAGTTCATCACCTTCTAAGATGTAACCATCAACACGACCGCTTTGACCGGGGCGGGAAGAGATAGCGGCTATAAAAAATAATATTAGTAAATAATAATAAAAATAGAGAGAGTTATAAGAGTTTACCATAGAGACGACCAGCAGCGAATTGGTCTTCGAGGTTTTGGGCAATAGTGGCGGATTCACGGCGGGCAGTCAACTTCTTGACAACACGGGCGGAACCTTCGATGGGCTTTTGTTCTTCGACAACAGGTTCTTCACCCTTGCGAGCCTTCTTGGTGGCAAGAGTCTTGCAGTAGTGGTTTTCGTACCATTGACGGAAAGGAGTAGCGTCAATTTGGATGATGGCACCCTTGACAAGAGTGTTGGTACGGACTAATTCGTTGTTGGAGGCGTTGTAAACGACAGCAACAATACGAGTCTTGCGGGAGATAGCTTCGGAACCCCAGGAGAAGTTACCAGTATCTAAACGTAAAGCACGGTGCTTGAGGTTACCACCACGAACACGGACAGTGTGAATACGCTTAGCGCCTAATTTGGTGTTGGCGGGCTGACGTCCCAACTCAAATTTACGCTTCATGCGGTACTGGGACTTGCGAGCACCAGTGTGGGAGCGCTTGTGGAGAGAATCACGGCTGATACCTAAGAATTAGTAGCATTTACGTTAGTCAATCTGTTTCAGAAAGGATATTTTTAACATAGTTTCATCACTATCGAGGCCTCAAATCAATATCATTTATAACCATTGAACATTATCTTAATTTTGGTTGAGATCATTATTAATTTATTTTTTTCGTTTATACATCTGTTTTGTATATGTTTGATAGCATTATTTTTAATTTTAATATTTTTAATATGATTATTGTTGATGATTTTTTGATGGATGCCACGATATGTTTGAATGGGTATACACTTACCCATGTTGTAGTAAGTCTGTTCTTACAGATAGAAAAAGGAAGGAAACATTTGACGCACTTTTCCAATACCTTAATTTTCCTTTTTTAGTTTTTCCTCCCACCCTCCCAGAATTTCCAACTCCCAAAATTTTAATTTTTTCAGGCAAATTCAGCCAATTTTAATGATTTCATAATTTTTATATTTTATATTATACTATTTTATAAAATTTAGTATTTTAATCATATTCATTCTATATAATTTTATTTTCAAATTCTATAATTTTAATATGTGAATTAGACTTATTTATGTCATAAAGTTTTTGAATTGTTCGAACTAATATTAATAAAATATATTATTTTACAACAATATTATTTCAAACAATTTAAATCAATTTATATAATATCAGCATTATATTTATATATATTAAATATCAAAATGAAAGATTTTTAAATAATTATATAATATACTGTATTGGATAATATTATTACTATAAATAAACTATTGTATATAATTATTATATGATTTATACTACTTATTTTCACTATATATTTTTGGCTTAGTTATATTTTTTCTTACCTATAACAAAATTAAATATGAAGTTTTCATTAGCAATATTTTAAATATTGATTGTATATCATATTAAACTTTGAATATAAACTTCATACAATATATTATCCAAGATTTGTATTTAATACGATAATTATAAATTTTTAATAATAATTTGATTGATATTTAATTTAATTTTTTAGATAGTAGTAAATAATTTTATTGAAATAATCTGACAATTCCATTAATAATATATTTTATTATGCTTAGATCATAATATATTAATATTTTAGTTACCTTTTATCAAATATAATAAAAAGAATAGTATAACTTTAAATAAATAATTTGATATTAAATATTAAATTTATTTAAATTAAATCAACAATAAAGTAATAAAAATAAAAATATTAGCTAATTATAAATTTTCAAATTAAATTTGGTTATAATAGATTATGAAATATATCTCAAAGAATATATATTAAAGTGTATTTGTACTGAATTAAATATAAATATATTTATTTTAAATTTTAATATTATATTTTAATAATTAGTCAACAAATTTCCGTAATCTATCTATTTGAAATATAAAATACCCATTAATAATTTTATTTTTTAAATAACAAGTAAAATTGTCCAATTAATAATTAATTTTTTATAAATATAAAAAATTAGTCTTAAAATTGATTACCAAAATCCCATTATATCATTAATTTAAATTAGCCAAAACAACTATTACTAAGAATATTTAAAAAATTAAATCATTAAAATGGTATTTAATCTGTGGTTTAAATTATAAAATATATAGTTGAATTGATATTTATATATTTTTATATTAATCATTGTAAATATATAGTTCGGTTTGTTGGAAAAGATTGATAAATTTGATATTGTGCCGAAAATATCAAATTTTGCTGAATTTATAACGATGATATTTTAAGAGTGTATATTTCCAATTTAATTATATTGAATATAAAAACTTGAGAAGTATTGATATAGGTATTGATAGATGATACAGTTTTTGAACTTTCAATGTTAAATTTAGATTTTGGTTTATATCAATTACTTTTTTATTGTAATAAAATAAATTTTATTTAAATGGGTCAACAGTAGTTGCAGGTGTAATCTTATTTCACAAACTATCAACAATAATCTGAACTTTTAATTGAGAAAATATATATTAACCGTAAATTTGGTTTTAAATATTGATCTATTATTAACATTGTTCAGTTGTTTTTTATATATAACATCTCTCATGTTTCAATTCCGAGTTTATAAATATATATTTTTTTCAATTTTGGCATATATGCACTTTGAAAAGAATGGTGTTGCTGGTAAATGTGAAATATATTGTTTTGAAAATGGTAAATATCTCTGTGAAAATATGAAATTTATGTTGAAAAAACCTTTAAACTTAGAGCTACTAATTAAATCTCAATTACAAAATCATTCTCTATTCAAACTAGGTGCAGCTTATACAGTAAATATATTTGTGAGATTAGCATTCCATATTGATTTAACCCAATATATTCAACATACAATTTCATATCTTGATGTGATTATTATATGAATATTATTCACAACTCCATTATAATTAATTTTTTATTTCTTAATATCAAGCCTATCTCAATACAATATTCAAAATGATTATGCGATGCATATCAAGTAAGAGATTCTTTCAGCGTTAATTAGATGTTTTCTAATTTGGTATTTAGAACGACATCCTATTAGTAATTATGTTTATATCAACAGGTACAAGTCCGTAACGATACCATCGAATTTCGAAAATAATATCATTTACCATCCTATACATATTCACTGCAGGCCATTCATAGTCCCATTCAGCCAATTTGCCCGACTGAAGAGCAGATTCTTGATAGGTACAGGTCTTACATTCACATCACTGTGGTTTTATCCTGGCCCCACGTTTTGTTTGATATTTGGAGGGATGGTATACGGTACCTATTTACTCATCTCCAGAATTGGACAAATCCTAAGTCCTTTCGAAAACTCTCATCTTAGAGATAGATCCCCAATGGAAGCCATGAGAAACTTCTCATTCCAAAGCGGTCCCAATTCCAATTTATTTGAACACTTATCAACGATTTCACCAGAAATGACCATGCCAGTTCAAAAGCTATCCAAAGAACAAAATTTATGACTGTTGATTTGTTTAATCAACGTATTGAACTCAATACAAGTGCTGGTAGGAGGTCGAGGGATATCATTGGTAGACATTATTTGTTATCTATACATGAGTTTGCACCTATTTATTCAACGTTACAGACCGTAATTGGCGGTCAAGTCACATATAGCATCGGGTTTGAATTGCTGACTAGTCAGTATGGTCGATATACTATCCAAGTTGAAGTGTATTCAGTTCATTAATCTAGAGATCGCCATCTTGAAATTGAGAGGGTGCTAATATTGATAGAAGTCGAGGCCACCAATTAATTGCCGAGCTATACCCCATTGAATTCACTAATTTTCGATCTTGGAGGAGATCACCAAAAACTGAATACAGAGAAATTAGATTTTAATAATTTGTAAAGATACCAATAAATTAATGCCTAATTATTCACATATCTTCTATCTATTAATGTGTTTGATTATTAATTTATTTTTTAATTTTGTCCAACATTCATTAATGCTGAAAAATATATTCTAATATTTAAATGCTATAAATTTACAATATTTCATTCATCAATTTATATTTGTAAAATGATAAAGTGATTTAAATTAAAATCCAAATTTTTGATTATATTGCATAGATGTGTAAATTTAAAAATTTATTATAAAAAGAAATTTTATTAATGATATTAATTTATAAACAAAATTCAATTCCATTCCCAAATATTAACCAATATTCAAATACTTAATAAATGATGATCCCATAATGGAATTAATAATATACCTGAAACATATACCATGACGTCATTATTCATCATTATTTAAAGACTATTTCAACTTTCTCTTTACCATTGATTAATTATACATTATAAAAATCAAATAATATCAATAAAATATAATAGTAAAAATGGCTTTAAGATATGTACCTAGTAAGTATATCTATTAATAATAACTTCATTTTCTTAATTTTGGTAATTAGAACATTCTGTTAAAAATTTGGCTGCTTTAAATAATTTCAAGTTATTACCAAGACCTTTGAATTTTGGAAATAATATCATTTACCATCCTGTACACCCTCATTGCAGGACTCTATTTATCCCATCAAACCCATTGACCCGACTGAAGCGCAAATTAATCGTTGGGACTGGTATTACACTAGTCTCACTATGGTACTATCCAGGACCAACTCTTTGCGTGATATTTGGAGGCATAGTATACGGATCCTACGTACTCTACTCGAGAATGCGACAAATTCAAAAGGCTATAGAAAACACCCATCTTACAAGAGGGCTTCCATTTGAAAGCATGAAAAATTCGCTATTCCAAAATGGATTAAATTCTGGCACTTTCCAAACACTCTTCAATGATCTCTTAAAAAATGTTCAAAATACTTCAAAATCTATTGAAGCAACCAAATTAATGGCTATTGAATTGATTAATCGACATATTGAACTCAATACTGATGCTGGCGGAAAATTACGTGAATTTATTGGTAGAGATTACTCATTATCCGAGGATGAGTTTGGTCCCATCAACTCTACAATGGAAACTGTTATCAATGGCAAAATTTCATACAATATCGGGTTTGAACTTTTGACTGGTCAATTTGGTAGATATGCGGTTCAAGTTGAAGCTTTTCCAGTTCATCAATCTGATGAAAATAATGTTGAAATTAAACGAGTTTTGATTATTGATCAAAGCCAAGGATCCCAAGTAATTGCTGAGCTTTATCCAACAGATTCATCTACTTTTGAATCTAGGAGAAAAGTGCCAGAAGCTGAATATAGAGAAATTAAATAATTGGATCTTTTGTAATTATAACAATCAATATATGGTTCAATCACTTGTCTATTTTTTTACATATTGTAGTTTTGATTTTAATTCAATCAATCGATGTTTTTATACTCTAATAATAGAGATTAATTTTAAATTGAAAAAAATTGAAAAGATATTGTAAAATTATACAAGTTGTTAAAAATACATTGTAAAATATGAAATATTTGAGAAGCGGTGAAAAAGTTGGAACTTTAATTATTTATAAATGTAGCTTTTTGTTGAAACATTTGTATTCTGGTGGGCCTTGTAGCAGTTATTAGCTCTTGGAGCGTCATCAAGGACACCGACACAGCCATTGTGTAGGCCGGGTTGTGAAGCATGGCATCTACCAGCTGGGATAGACTACCGAGGATCAGTCCCCTGGCTATCCGGCCATGATCACTTGTAAACGAGGCATTGAAATGAGCGACTAGACCAGTAGCAACAGTAGCCGTGTGAGGATCCGGCATGCTAAGATGATGGAATTATAAAATATCAATAGGAATAAGTGCAGAATGAATAATGGAAGATGACTCAAATGGCGCTATAGGCAGCTACTCGAGCATACTAAAAGAGTGATTTTTGGAAGTAGGAAAGAGATTTATTTGTATAAAGAAAAGAGGAGAAAAAAGGAGAGATAGAGAGAGGGAAAAAGATTCGTTGACATATTAAGTTAAAAATATCGGCATAAATATACAGCGACAAAGTAACAGGGGGTCACTGAGAAGTAGACTGGTAGAATGTTGATAAGGCCAAATTTGTTTAATAGGGACATGGTAATAAATTTGAGTGAGGAAAGGTATCAATAGGCTATTATATATCACTTCTCTGTAAGCTTTCATGGCGCAATTGGCTAGCGCGTCCGACTGTTAATCGGGAGGTTGGTGGTTCGAGCCCACCTGAGAGCGATTAATTTCCTAATTTAATTTTTCATTATTTTAAATAATTTTGGAATCGCATAATTAAAATATTAAACATTCATTTAAATAAATATTTTATAAAACTATCTCATCTTTGAATCTATAATTTTTTAAGATACTTAATTATGTTTTAATATTAACTCTTTTTCCATAAATCATTCGAATTATTATAAATAGTGGTGTTAATTCTAATATTTATTTTTTATTTGTTTCACTCATCAATTTATTCCTTTTAATATTTTAACACATTCACTTTTTCAATATTATTTTTTCTTTATATGCAAGATCACTAAATAAATAAATATATGTAATATTTTGAATCATTAATATTAATTCAAAATGAGTAAATTTTCAAATAAATAAGAAAGATATTTGAAATATATTACTTTATAATATCAATAGTCATCTTTCCAAAATATACATTGATTACTAAAAGAAAAAATTTTTACATTAATGTAATCCAATATACATATCATCGAAGAGATCCCAATCATTTACAGGTTCTAAATTTATCGGATGATAATTTCAATAAGCATAACTAAAACAAATAAGTTTAAGGTAAATCTTTTGGAAGTATAGCCGAAAAATATATTTCGAATGGCTTTAATAATATATGCAACCAAGAGCTCCTGCATTCAAATAGTAGAATAAAATTGTTACTCCTTGTATGCACTTTGTTTTTGTTAATAGAATGGATCTTAAATTATACTTTTTTTGATTTATCCAAAATATAAGAGAATATCATAATAAAGAATCTAGTAAGTTTATTACAATAGATCAACTAAAAATGTGGTATGGTTTATCGATTATAATCTTTCACCATATTTAAAATTTTTCTTCAAATAATTTGATAAAACTAGAGAATTACCTAATTTGGAAATTAATCATTTGGATGATGTCACAAGCTTTGCTTTGAAAAGAATTAGTAATAATTAAATCATTCAACCTACAGTTTTTGATTAATGAAGAACATAAAGGAGGGTAAATGCTTATAGGGGATGTGATTTGATTTTTATATTATGTAGTTTTTGAAGTTAATTTGAAAATTAATTAACATTACTTTAGGCTAATCAAAATATCTATAAGGTAATAGGTATATTAAAGGGTTTTAAATAATAAAATATAATTTATAATTATATTCAAATACTTAAACTGTAGTATATATAACAAATCTGAAAATATTTTGATATAAAAGATGAAAGTAGAGATAAGATCAACGTCTATAAAACATTTAACATAAAAATAATTTATTTGATAAAATAGATCATTTATGACTGTTAACAAAGTTACAATTCTTACAAGTTCTCAATTTTTCATCACTTGCAAATTGTTCAATAATAGGTTTTAATTGAGTACCCAAATCCGTACAGAAGAAACTCACCTCATGGACGATCTTCTTACACTTCTCGCAGTACCATCTCAACTTGTCAATTTCTCCCTCTTTGCGATTTCTTTCAATCACAATACCTACAGTGTTGGCAAAACGCACAGGGTTGTGAGGAGTGTTAGCAGGAAGTAGGAACATCTCTCCTTCCTTGATAGGAATATCGCGAAATTCACCATTGTCAACCACTTTAAGTAACATATCGCCCTTGTACTGGTAGAACCATTCCTCCGTCATATTGACGTGATAATCGGTACGGGCGTTGGGTCCACCTACAGCCATGACAATAAAGTCACCCCTCTGAATGAGAAAGTTGTTGACGGGAGGTTGTAATTTATCTTTAAATTCGTCAATCCATTTGGCGAAGTTGATGGGTTGAGGTATACTTGATTGTGCCATCTTTTTATTAATGTTATGTTTAATTTAATTGGGAGTGATTGGGACCTTTTTCATCATTTTAGATATAATATATGGTGATTTTATTACTTATTATGGGTTTAAATTTAACTGATATTCATCTACCAATAACTTTAAATGAATTCATCAACTGATTTTGAAATTTATCCATTCACAATCCATTTTAATTTAGCTTGAATTGAATTATTCAAGTCATATGATGACAATTTTTAGCTTTTTATATTTTTAAAATTAATTATATAAAATATAGAAATAATAATATAAGAATCAAAAACAGATTTATCTTGAATTGTTTTAAATATTATTTTCATTTCTGATAGTGTAATTATTAAACAATATATGATTATCAGTTTATAAAAAAAATTAATTAATTATAGTAAAATATTATTTTATTTTGTTGTTACCAGAATTTTCACTGGCTCTGAGTATATATACCAAAATTAAATCAAAGCCCAAATAAAATATAGCTTTCATGACAGATATTTAGATATTATATTTCAATTATTCATATTAATTTATAAAATTTGATTTTTATTATAAATTAATTTAAATTTTATTTAAGCTTTATCAAGTATTGAATTTTTTATTTAATATATATACACTAGCCTGCAAAAGTAAGTCATAAAATAAAAATCACTTATATATTTACCTGTAACTTAAACAATTCTCAACTAAATTAATTTAAATTAAAGTATATAATTAAGGTATATTACCTGATTATAATAGGTTATATTTAATTATATTTAATATATTATTGGTTAATATATCAAATCTTAAATTTTAAATAAGATAAGTTATAAATTTATAGGTTTAAGAGTTAAAAGGGTATATAAAACAAAAATTACTTAAATCTTTTTTTCTTTTATTAAATTATATATATTTATACTAATATTATTATTGTAAATTATTATTTTAAATAATATTAGTATTAAAATACTTAAATCCCTCTTTAAAAAGATTCATTTGTATATTAATCAACTTTATAGTAAAGGTAAATCAACTTGTGAGATTGTTGGAATTACTAGTGCTAGCTAGTTTATTATAGTTAAAGTTATTAAAAATTATAGTAAGGATATATTTAAACCTAAACTTAAATGTGTTAGGATTATAGATAAATATAATAAAAGGTATATTTGTAGGTTAGTTAATATAGGTAAATGTAATACTATAATAGAAATATAAAAAGAATTATAAAACTATACAAGAATATTAGTTAGTACTAATACTATTATATATACTTTATATTATAATAGATACTACTTATGCTTTAAAAAAAATACTTTTAATTAAAGAAATTTTATTATAAAGTTAAGTGGGAGTTTAAATGTTATTATTAAAGTTGAACCAAAACTAATTAGAATAAGGTTATTTAATTTAATGAAACAAAAATATACTTTAATGGATTTAATAAAAAAAATAGATATATAAAAAAAAACAAAGAATTACTTTATAACCATTATATTATTTTAACTTAAAAATATAATGGTAAGTTAATTATAATTTAAAGATATATATTATTTTCTGGTATAAAATATCTTTATAAAGTTAATAAGGGAATTAATGCTGAAATATATTAAAATATTCTAAACAATAAATTAAAAAAAAACTATTGAATAATATAAGTTAAATAAATCAGATATTATTTTCTAACAAGATAATACCTTTTGCTATACTATTATTTCTACTACTAAATGGTTTAAAAATAATAAAATAATAGTTATGAAGTAGTTTTTTTAATTTAATCTAATTGAATATTTTTGGGATTAGTTAAAAAAAACAGTTAAAGCTTTCCCACTAGCAAAATATTTAAATGAGTTTTAGGAATATATTTAAGAAACTTAAAACAAAATTAATTTTTCTTAATATAAAAAATTAGTTGACTCTATACCCTATAGACTTAAAGAAGTTAAGAAAACAAAAGGTAGATATATTAAGTTTTAATTTTCTTTCTATAACTAAAACACACAAATTTATAACTTATCTTAAGTAAAATTTAAACTTTAATATATCAATTAAAATTTAATATAATTGGATCAAATATACTTAATTATAAATAAATAATATAAGTTTATTATATATTTTAATTTAAATTAATTTGATTAAGAATTAACACAGTTATTGATAATAATATATATAATTATAATTTTATGACTCACTTTTGCAGGCTAATGTATATATATATATTTATTTAATAGATTAACCTTTAATTCTATATACTATCTTAATATAATTATTTTTAACTTATTATAAAATATTATATATTAACTTTAATAAACTTTATATTATTTTTTATAAAAACTTTTTATTTCTTTATTTGACTTATAATAATATTAATATAATTCTCTAAGATTATATATAAAGTTAATTAAATTAAACATAGTTAATAATGATTTTTATTTTTATAACTTAGATACAAATAATATTTTTTTATTATTATACTTTATGAATTATTTTTCTAAGTTTTAATTTCATTAGAAATAAATAATAACTAAGCTTCCAAGTGGAATATAATTAAAAATGGAAATTTGGTCTTTAATTTCAATATATAAATATTTAGCTTAAATAAGTCTTTTTTAAATTAGTTTACTTAATTAAAGAAATTGAAAAAATTTATTAACTTTTATTATATTTGTAATATTCTATCAATTAAATAATAGGAAAAGGAAATTAAACATTAAAAAAATTATTTATATAATAAAATACCCAAAAAATAAAGAGTAATTATAATAAAAATTTATTATTTTATTTTTAAACTTGGAAATTTAATAA
>JNEM01009529.1:0-23117 GCA_000697335.1 Conidiobolus incongruus B7586
AAACAAATTTAATATTAATTTCTAATAAGATAATATTTTTTATTATATTATTATTATTATTATTATTATTAAATAACTTAAGAATAATAAAATAATATTTATAAAATAATTTTTTCAATCTTTTAACTTTGACTTAATTAAATATTTTTAAAATTAATTAACAAAAGTTATTAAAGCTTTCCTTTTAATAAAAGATTTAGATTATCTTTAAAAATATATTTAGGAAGCTTAAAATCAAATTAAACCATCTTATTATAAAAAGTTAATTAATTTTATATCTTATAAACTTAAAAAAGTTAAAAAAGCTAAAGGTAGATATATTAAGTTTTAATTTTCTCATTATCACCAAAAACTTGCAAATTTATAACTTATTTTAAGTAAACTTTTAGTTTTAATATTTTAATTAATTATTAAATAAATATAATCAAATATAGTTTGTTTTATTAATAAAAATATCTAAGTTTAATTATTTATTTTGGGTTTTTTTTATTAAGTATTGATTAAGATATTAGTAAAAATATATATAGTTTTGATATTATAACTTATTTTTATGGGTTGATATATTATGTATTAATTATTATAATATTTATATTAATAACTTTATTTAATTTTAATTTTAAAATTTATCATTATTTATTTTTAATATTAGTATAAAAGTTAGAATAAACTTAAAATTAAATATATAATATATTTAAAAATTAACCAGAATTATAAATCATTCAGTTTATTATTAAATAATTAAAAAGTCAAAATCAGCCTTTTATATCTTTAATATAAGAATAAAATTAATATAATCAATAATATAAAATTTAATATTGACTATTTAGTTTGAAAGTTTAATTAAATCAAAAAATAAATTTAAATTTCAATTAACTATGGATTTAATATTTATATTAAATATGATGTATCAATTGGAGTCAAGTTTGTAAGACTATAAATTATAAAGCTTATCAATTTAAATGTTTTAGTATAGATTAAATTAATTCATAAAAATTATATATAATTGTTATGGAGTATCAGGAGCTTTACACGTCCCTTTGAAGTTTAGTCAATAAAAATTATTTAAAAGCTGGAAACATTTTGAAAGGTGGTTTTCCAATTAAAATATAATCAATCTTTCCAATATTATAAAATAAAGCATATATTTTATTAATAATCCAAAAATTTTGTTGATAGTTGAAATTTACAAATATTTCAATATTTTATCATGCATTTGGGATCTAAAAACAAACTCTCCATGAGTTAAATTGGACATAGGTTCAATCCTAATTTTATAACTTGGGTCAAATTTTTCTAAATATTTCACAACATCTCGAAAATTAACGATTTCATCCTGTTCTGCTAAGAAGAAGTACGTGAATCCAGGGTATCTTTTAGCATATGTAGGTAGAAATGATAATTCATCCCTATAAAATATCAATTAAATGGGATTTGTTATGAAAATATAGTATAAATTTACCATCTTATATTTCGATAAACGAACCTACTAAAAGAAAATTCGAAAGCGCCAAAGTATCGAATTACTAAATGTAGAAGACTGGTTAGAGGAGATACACATAGATGGAAAGCAGCACTCGGCTCAAATAAATTGATACATACGGGCTCGATAAAGAACATGGAGTGAATGTATTCTGGTCGAGAACAAGCTACCATGGAGATTACAAAGGTACCAAACGAATGAGCTGACCAATTGGACCTTGGCAATTTATAAGTTTGGAATAAATGATCGAATAATTTAATATAATCCTCCTTAGGAGAAGGGTTTTGAACTAGGCATAAACTTACACTATCCGATTGGGCCAAAACGATGGTTCTGTTGGGATTCCTGTTAATAATTTGCAAAATGAAAGGTAAATACCCAGCAATACCTAAATTGAATTATTAGAATTATACTATATCAATTAAAAAATGTATTTTGATTACCGATTAGTGCACCATGACAAAATATTATAGGTGGTAAATCACATTGATAAGGATTTCCCATTCTAATCCAATAGCTTAAGTGCTTGAGTCCAGCAATTTTTACATTATTAAAGCGATAATACTTGAGTAATAAACCGCAATTCAATTGAGCAAAAAAAGCAGATATATAAACTAAAGATGGTACATATTGGAATGGAACTTTAGAATGAGTAAAAAATGCTAATTTTTCAGGTAATCCCGGTTCATTCAAATCTCCCGACATACCTTCAAATTTAGGATGTTTCATATATTGATCTACTATTGCCTTTTCATCTTCGTCAAGACTCGAGTAATAGCAATTAGTAAATGCTAGCGATAAAAATTCTCTAGCTGTCGATCTGGAAATTTTGTGATCGTTTGACCAATTTTCAGTATCTAATTTGAAGTAACCACTAACTACTTCGTTCACATCTTCAATAGAATTGAAGGAAGTATCTACCAACTCAACAAAATTGGGTTTATTGATTATAGAATGTTTTTTGATAGGTTCCCGATTTAATTTGTAATTATGATATTTTAAATAAATATAGAAACACAATTCAATTATATTCAGAAATAGTACAATATGTAACTTATTGATCCTTCGATAGTTTTGAGGGGATTTATAAAATCGACGGAATATTAGTTTGATTGCCAATATATTGAAGAATGGCATCCAGTTTAATATCCTCGGAATAGGTTTAATCAACTTGAGTGCAAGTCGGTTAAGTGATTGTTTCATTATATTGAATGATTTCAAATCATTGCTGGTAATTTTGGAGTTTATTAACTTTATTAACATTTTAATTATCTATAAAATAAAAAATCAAAGTTAATTTATTTTTGCAATTTGGATTGTATGGTATAATTTAATTAAGAATATATTCGATTTATGTTCAAGTTATTATTTGTTATATTCAATTTGTTATTAGATTAAATATTATTTCAAGAATATTTTGTTACACATCAATTATGATTGTTCTTATAAATTTTTTCAAGTTTGTTTATCTTTCCTGGCTTATATATGAAAACGATATATCTTTTAATATGTGTTATTATTATTTTAAATTGTCCAATCGGTTAGTTTCAAACCAATATTATAATTTTTGACTCACTTCAAAGAAATTTAATTATTTGAAAATTCGATCTAATATTTGAGGATTTCATATGATTTTTTAACATTAAAAATTATTTAACAAAATAACTAAATTTATTATATTTTATAATATCATATTTTAATATCGTTTGATTTACATTTAAAAATATCGTTTATTAAAATAACATCAATGTATAAATGTGGCTTAATTTATTAGAATTCATATCATTTAATGTCTATATCTTGTAAAATCTTAGAATTTCTAGAGAAATATATTGAATTATACAATAATATGGCTGAGTATATGATAAATGTTAGATTAATAATTAAATATGATAAGAATATATTTGTTCTAATAAATGATTAGATCGATGGTTTTTATAAAAGCACTTTCAACTAATATATGATATAACAGAGGTTATTCAAAGTTTTGATATTTAAATTCAATATTGTATAATATGAAAAAATAGGATAGTATTTGTGTATTCATATATATTCCTGATTGTTTTCACGTTAATTCCATTATTCAGAAAAATTATAGATATTGATAATATGTCATTTATATAGTTCCAAAACTTGTTAAATTCAAAATTAAATATATTATATAATTATAAAACCACCAATTATAAATGTGTAGAAGAGTATTGCGATGTAGCTCAGTTATCCAGGTTGTTGATAAATTAAGTAGTCAGATTAAATAAACAAAAATTAAAACTGTCGCATCCTGTTCCTTCGGATAAACTAGAGCAAAGTACCAGTCCTGAGTACCTTCACAAGGATACACCATTATTCAGCCATGACCCAAAAACTCTTAAATACACTTTAAATACACCGATGGCTTCTAGCATAGAAGTCCGATTTTTGGTTTGGCAATCACAGCTACACTTCTACTACAAATTATTCTCTCCACTTTCCCCCAGAACTTCTAAGAGAAAGACTTCTATTTCAGTACATTACTAAATCAACCTTCTTGTCATATTATAACTTATTGTATTTAGCATACTTCTTAAGTTAATCAAACTCAGTTTTCCTACAATCTGTTTTGTTCATTTTATTCATCGTTGTATAGCTTTACACTATAGCACTCACTCGATCCAACTGGCTGGATTTACAATTAGTTGCGTGTATCGAACTCGATTGTCTAGCTATTGCGGCTCAATTGGTCCTCATGGCCCGCAAGATTGTAAAGCATATAATCGCCTATATCCCTAACCATCAAGGTAAGATCCTGGAACTGGCATTGATGCTCATCGTCAAACTTCTTACAAAAACAATAGCTACTATTATATGAACAATTAATATGATACTGAAATTCCTCACAAGTTTGAATCACCAATTTTTGTATCAAGTATATGAATTTTTTTTGGAAAAACAAAAGATAAACTTTAAAATATTGTCCAATACTGATAAATTGGGTACTTTATCATCATCATCCCATTCTGTAATGAACTAAATAACACCACATTAATAGTAATTAAATGCAAAATATTTAAGATAAGGTTTTGGTAGGATTTTAAATTTGTATATTGGCATTATCGAATCAGATCATTCGAAAACTGCCTTTTATACCAATCGAAAATTCAAGGAGGTTTAAACACAGGTTTTGGATTTTATATAAGTCACTAACAGAGATGGTACTATTAAATGGATGAATCGAATTATTTAATACAGAATAACATTTGAAAAATAGCCAGTGTTTATATCAATACATTTAGTAGGGTATAAACCAATATGTATATAAGATATATATAAAGATGATTATTCACTCAATATGAACTTTAAAAACGATAAATTGATTAATTTGAAAAACTCTTTACTATATATTTAGTAATACCTGATATCATAAAATATATATACTTAAGTACCTATCTATTCAATGCATGGGTAAAAACTCTAAAGAATAAATATTCACAATTATTTAAACAATATATAAATATCAAGATGTTAAAAAGATTGATAAATTCTAAAAGTAATATTAATGACATGCATTTTCAGCAAGCGAAGCAGTCAATCAACCAATTCGCAATCGAATTATTTAAACTGATTCCGAAGATAATGAACTTGATGCCATTATTGAATCTAGTAGCTATCAGACTAATTTATAATCGGTTTTACGAAACACCCAAAAAGTCACAGAGATTGAGTAAATTACACATTCTTCTATTTCTAACTATAACTGGAATATGCTTTTACATGTATTTAAAGTATCGTAATTATAAACTAAATCAAGAGCCTTTGGAAAGTACTCTATAATTGACACGCCTCGCTTCGAATTGATTGAAACATCACTTGATTCTATAGAAGATATGAAAGAAGCTGTGAGCGGATATTTCAGATTGGATGCTAATAATTGGCCCAACGATCACTATATTTTCAAATCTACAGCTAAGGAATTCCTATCACTAGCCATTACCAACTTTTATTAATCTAATCTTGAAGATTATGAAAAAGCCAAAGTTGATGAATGCATTAATCATCCCAAAATTCAGGAGATTTTAAGAGATTTTAATAACGGTGATATTGGCTTACCTGAAAATCTTATCTTTTTTGCACATTCCAAGATTCCATTTCAGAATTTGCCTTCTTTTATATATGTAGGGTCGGTATTAGCTCAATTTACCTGTAGTTTTTTGTTAAATTTAATATTATTGATAATTTGAATTATTGGATTAGATTGGGAGATTCTAAGCAATATGATTTGCCTCCTATTATTTTTTCCCATGGTGCTAAAATAGGTAGGAATAATGAATATACTAATACTATTGTATATATTTTTAAGAATTTTATATTAGGTATTTCTAGATGCTTGCCTTTCATTTACCAAATCTTGAGGAGAAATCGAAATAGAGGCATTGTCATATTACAATGAGATAATGAAAGTTTACGCTTAGTTCATGAGCTATCACCCAATGATGATTACTTTAAACTGTTGGACTATTTATTCCAAACTTATCAACTACCTAGAGCGAATTGGTGTGGCTATTCATTTGGAACCTTCTTATTATCAATGATGGCAAGTTCGAGGCCTGAATATATTTAAACTCTATTATTTATTGAACCAGTCTGCATTAATCTATTTGGACCGAGTATCGCTTATCATATGATAGCATCACCTCTCAAAAACCCAATCCACCTGGTTATTAGATATTGCATTGTTTTTGAATTTTCTATCGGTCGGTTTATTTACAGACTTATGAAATGGTAAATTCAAGTTATAAATTATGTTCAATTGTGTTATCTGCTTCTAGGGATGGATTAATATTCCTACACACATATACCAAAAAGTATTCGGGATCAACTTATTCCTTCTTGCCGGAATATGATGAAATAGTCAATTTTGAAGATAATTTCAATTTCTTGTCTAAATTGGATCCTGCATATAATACTAAAATTGAACCCATAAAGGGTTTAACCCATGGTGAATTTGTTATTAGACCACGATTTAAAGATAAAATTTTGAATATCTATAGTTGAAAGATCGCTCTTAGTAGCATATTTTTAATATATTTATTTTATAGTTGAGAAATATATTATTCAATAATATTCTTTCATTATTTTTCAAAACTTTAATAATATTCAATTACAATAATTTAATATATTCTAAAGATCCTAAATTTATTAATCTTCCAAAATATTATAACTACTATAGTTTCATAAATTTTATTAATTGTAAATTTTTTACTCAATTGTAATGAAATATCGAGCTAATTTTGCCATACATACTATGAGTCTGTTAGTATATAATAATATAAAAAAGATATTTGATTACTTTAAACGCTTAATTCGTCATTTTATTATATATGAATTCATTCGCAGTTAATCGAAATTTACCAACATAATTCCAAGACATTGGAAATTGCTAATTGTGAGAATAGTCTTCAATTTATTTGAAATTGTACTATAAATATTTCATTCAAAATAGTTAATTATTAGATTTAGTGATTATTTTGCTAATATATAATCTTCGAAAATTTGAAATTATTGTTGTTGAGTTATAGCAAATAAATACTTGTTTGAACTTAAATTATAATATAATAATTTTGAAGATACCGATTTAAGCAATATATGATGATGTTGATTATAAACATTGATTCAACTATATAAAGATTATAAATTGAATTATTCTATTTCAACTCAATACCATCAATTATATTTTTTATTGAAATAAACACCATATTGTAGCTAGCGTAACATAATATGTTTTTAAAACAATATTCAAAGTAATCAATTATAAGAATCATAATTAAAAATAAATTGTTCAAATATCAGATAGAAGGAATTACCTAGTGATAGTAAAATAAATTAAATAATACAGCAAAAATATAAACCTTTATAGTGTTTGGTTAATCTATTTTTCAGCCATTGGATTATGGTGCAAAAATTCCAAATTAGTGTGTTTTGCAAATTATTTCCATTTCAGGATCGTATTCATTAAGAAATATTCAAAAAGAAATAAGGTTAATAAATAACACAACATCAATCAAATCAAAAAAATTTACAGGTTCTAAGTTTGATATTGAGACTATTTTATAAACAATTTTATCCAACTTCATTGGCAAGCATAGAGTACCTTACTACCTTAAATTATTATTTTATAATTATAAAAGCGTGTGATATTGAATAACTTTTATAGTCTATAATGTTATATTTGTAAAGAATATTAACTGATATATTGCTACCAAATTGTCATTGGAAATATTAATATATTGATTCTTATTAACACACTACTCTTCATATCTCATCTGCTATTCCCAAAAATTTATAATTACTGGAATTATCCACTCAGAGTTATTTCATTATAGATAAAATTGAAAATAATAGAAAAAGTAAAATTTTCTAATAGTAATAGCAACAATATATTAATTAACATGTTATTGAGTTTCTTTACCCAAATCACCTTCTTTATTTTAAAACTACTAGTTGTATTTTATAATTTGATTCCATTGATAAGCCTCGCAACTATTACAATAATATTATTTCAATTTCAAAAATATCCTTCAAAAATTTATAATATATACATATTACACTTCATATTATTAATGAGTATTCTCCAATTATACTTGTACGTTTATTTGAGATATCAAAATTACAAAATCAATCACGCTGTGATTCAAAAACATTCGATTTTGTTTAAGCCTAACTTCAAGGATATCATTAATGATATATTTTATTCTATGGAAGATCCCATTCAACTAATTCACGACTATTTTTGTAGAGATACTCTAAACTGGTCAAGGAGTTGTAAAATAACAAAGTCTACAGTTAAGGAATTTCTGTCATTAACACTGACTAACTGCTACTACTCGCAGTTAAAGGATGAAGAGCAAGCTGAAATCGATTTCTTAGCCACTCATCCAAAATTTCAATTCATTCCAGAAGATGATTTAAATACAACATTACCAAAAAATTTTACATATTTTACATATTCCCAAATTCCTTTTCAATATATGCACCTCTCACATTATATCTATTTCGCAACGCTTCGCTTAGGAAGTGCTTCATTTCTAAAATTTTATCACTTTCGGTACCATCAAATTCCAAATCTTAAGCATCTAGGATACTGGATGAAATTAGGAAATTCTAAGCAATGTAAATTGCCTCCATTGATATATTGCCACGGTGCAGGAATAGGTAGTCCAATTCAATATACAGTTAATGCATATAATAATATCTGTATAAAATAGGTATTCCAGCATATCTCTATTTAATTCACCAGGCAATTAAAAAGGATACAAATAGAACAATCGTAATTATTCAAATAGATTCTATTACTTTAAACTTGATTCCAGAACCAACTCCAAAAAATGATTTTTTGCTATTATTCGATCATATATTCCAAAGTCATAAACTGCCTAAAGCAAATTGGTCGAGTCATTCCCTCGGTAGTGTAATATTGGCTATGGCTGCCAGTGATAGATCCGAATACATTAACTCTATCATATTTATCGATCCCGTCAATATCAATTTCTTCGACCCTAGTTTTATTAATAATATGTTCTCAAGCCCAATGGCTTATCCAATGAATGTAACCTATAGATATTTTATAGCATTTGAATTCTCTATTAGCAGATATATTTATAGAAAATTTAAATGGTAACTATGAATATTTGAAATTATATAGTACGTATTAATTAGTATTATTAGGGATGAAATGATATTTCTACCGAAATAATGCTTAAACTATCCTGGAAAGACATACATCTTCCTGTCAGAATATGATGAAGTAGTCGATTTCCAAAAGACTTCGTTATTTGGCAAAATATGATTCAAGCTTTAATATTCAAGCTGAAACAATGGAAAATACCCTACATGGTGAATTTACTTTAAGACCTTATTTGATTGATAGAATAATTAAATGTTTGTGAAAAGATATAATGAATTTCTCTTTTTAATAAAACGCTTTTTAATTGACAAGGCACGTAAATGATCAAGTAATTCTTAATGTCGCAACCTATCGATGCAATTTTAAGTTGGTTGACGTTTGCTCAATTTATGAAAAATTTATAATAGAAATTTGGTAAATCAAACCAACATTTGAAAACTTGAAATATTAGACTATTCTATTGAATATATTGCTATACATATGGGATATATATCACTAAACATTTGAAACTTGATAATGTTGACCAATAACGCATACTTTTCGGCTTAGTAAAAAACCACAAAGAACCAATTTAAGGATTAAAAAATATCAAGAAGCCATTAAACATAATATATACTTTGATTTATTTCAGCCAAGCTAAAACTTTTTTCAGAGCGAATATGTGAATATGTCTTTGTTGAAGTAAAAATTTGACAAAAATTGATTTTTTTAAATATATGTAAGAATTTAGAGTATGGACATCAGATATTGAAAATTAAATTTCCAATATTAAAAATGTTTTATATTCAGAAATTTCTCAGGATGATATATTTTAAAATATACCTTATTTGAATAAAATTTCAATAAAATCATCAAAATTGGCAATAATATAGAAAGTATTATAAAATTAATGTTAGTGGTGAATTTCAATATTTGTGAATAGTAAATGATAATTAAATATATACTGCAAATATCAATAAATTATATAATGTTGCATATTTTGAAAAAACATTTTGAGTCACCAATATATTTGATATACTGTGAAGAGGGGAATTTTTGGAATATATTAATTTTTAATATGTTGTAAATTGAAATAACTAACGCTAAAGATCCATCCATAAAATATAATTAGTGTTTAAAAACTCAAGAGACCAGGTCGATTCATACACAAAAATTGCGAAAAGTTCACGCAAAGACAGAGTCTTGGTTTCAGAGTGATTACAAGCAATGCACTAAAATAGCATTAGTCAAAATAATACCAATCTAAAGATGAAAAGCCAGTAAACACACGATGAAAATTCTAAGTCAATTGAACCAAACATCAAGAAGTTATGATAGCTCAAAATTAAATTAACATCTACTTAAAAATTCATTGATTAGCTGTTTAGAGACAAAATGTTTTGACAATATATCTCGAGTAATGTACATAAAATTGCCCAAATTTGAAGTTTTTATTGATAATTTATTTCAATAGAATTAACAATATTTATATAAAGAATTAATTCATCTAATATTGTATATAAATATATTTCCTTTATGTTAATGAGTTAAATTGGTTTGAAATAACATTTTTGAACTATAATACTACAAAATTAATTCAATTGTAGGTTTCTGGTTCGTATTAATTTATTTTTTAGTTTTTAAAATATTTTCATAAAATGGTATGGAAAATTATCATGCACTTTTTTGAATAAGGATAGTAATGTTTCAAATTACTATAATTGAAATAGATAATATAAATACTCACAAACTTTAATTTTTGAAAAATTGACTTGAAGAAAAAGAATATATGGATTTTTTTATTAGTAATAGCCATATATTCTGTAAAACTCAACTTACACAAATCTACTAATCAAAATTAAAAATATTTTTATTCCATTATTTACATTTTGATCCAATAATCTCAAATTTTATATTGGCTATCTGAAGGAAATTAGGACTAAATATAAATTTGAGAAAGTTGTAAATATTACAAATTGGGCACATTAATACTTAAAGATAATAACTTTTATTTTGAAAATTCAATATATTTTTTGATACATGACTGATCAACAAATGAAAAATATTTTTAAATTCCTGTAATATGATTCTTTTGTTCTATAAGTCATTATTGATAAATTATATCATTTTTTCTCAATTGTATATGAATTATTTTTTTAATACCACAATTGTGAAAAATCTTATCCATCCTTATCAATATTGAATCAACGTCATAAATTTGAAAATTCATTGCCAATTGTTGATTTTAAAATTTACATATATCAAATTATTAAAAATTAAGTTCAATTTTTATATTATGCACTATAATTCGAATGTATTATATATTTCACAATATATTTGAGAGAGCATCCTGTTATATATTTTATAAATATATACTAATTTAATGAAACCAAAAAAGGGAGAAACCTGTGATAATTATATCAATATAAATATATTTATTATTATTTCAAACAATATATGACATTATTCTTTACAAGATTTGTAATAATTGGTAATAAAATATTAGTATTACTCTATATTTTTAATAATGGGAATTTTTTGTGATTAAAAATAAATAAATATTTTGATATATGATATATAAAAATAAATATATAATATAAATTTAATAGTTTCCTTTATTATTAATAACTTTTTGTTATATTTTTAACAAAGATTTAACACTTAAAAAATAGTTCTTTTTATTGAAGACTAAAATTTGATATTTTATAAACCAGTTAAATTTTCCTGTAAAAATTTTCTTTCTTATAAGCTAGTTTTTTAATTGCTTAAAGTAATTATAATCACATAAGTTATAATCTAAAGAGTATACAAGATGTGGTAGTTTTTTCCAGTTATTTTTAATTAGAAAGTTTTTTATAGCTTTAAATTTATGTATTTTATAATTATCATGCAAAATAATAAGTTTTCTCAAATTATATAGAGAATACCAATTAAAAATACTTTTATTTAAAATAACAATATAAAGTTTATTATTAATTGATTTTCTTTTAAAAATTAAATAAAAGTAGCATATACTATTATAATTTAATATAATAATTAATATTCATTTATTATTAAAATATTTATTTAAAGGGATTTATAGAAAAAGTTAATTTAATTTAATTTAATATTTTAATTTGTGTTATAGTAAGAGATTATATATAAAAATTTAAGATTTATTAATTATAATTATTTATTGTAAAAGTTTAAGCTTTTAATAATATTTTAGTAAGTTTTATTTAACAATAATTACTTTAACTTTTTTTAAGCTTTAGTTAAATTATAAGGTATTTATTTTATATTTTTATTTATTAATTTGAGTTTCAACTTTAATATATATAAAATACTTGTAAAATTAATATTAAAGTGCTTAGATAATTTTTTAACTAAATTAAAAAGATGTTTTTCAATATATTTTTTTACTTTATTAATAATTAAAATTAGTTTTTTAGATTTTAACAAGTTTTAAATAATTTCTCTTTTTGTTTTAAAATAATTTACTTAATAATAAATTGTTGATTTAGATAATACTTTATTACCAAAAGTTACTTGTAAATTTTAAATGATTTTAGAGGGTTTATGGTTAAGTTTTACTAATACTAAAATAAAAAAACTTTTGATGATTACTATTTAGTTTAAGCATGATTAAATTAAATAACCAATTTTAAAAAGTTAATTTTTTAATCAAAAAAATTAATATATATATATATATATATATATATTAAAAATATATAATTTCCTATTAATTTTGTATATATTTATTTATTTCAAACTAATAATATGTTTGAAAAATCTGAAATTAAAAAATTTCCCATTACTTCAAATTCAAGGTAATATTAATATATAATACTTAAAATTAAACTAGGATTCAGAATAATTTTAGTGAAAAATTATATTGTCTAAAGGAGCTAAAGCAATTTATTGAATGTGCCTGTAGATACCAGAATGTTATAAATCATATCAATATTAGATTTAATTTGATATTATATCCTTACTAAAAATTACAAAATTCCAAATGATATTTACTATCAATCATATAATACTAATACTTGTTCAAAGAAAATTATATAACTTGAGCTCAATTTACATAATCAAAAGACTACACAATAGATAAAATAATGAATGAAATGTAGAAATATTTGTTATATGAAAATAGCTAATTAATACATTTCTTATTTTTTAAATTTAAATTGAAATTTCAATATATAAATGGAAAATATATGATATTGAATGATAATTAAAGATAATATATATAAATCAGCTATATGTCTTTTATTTCATTAATTCTTACAAACTATATATTTAAAAAATCAAATTATTCATTTTGTTAAATAATTGCAATCTAAACTACTTGTTTAACCTTTATAGACAATTTTGAAATAATAAAAACTAGAGCAATTAATAGAATATTTTTTAAAATGAGTATGATTGAATTAATGGAGATTGTCGAAATGTCTTAGTATCCTGTTAATTGAACTCTAATAATTTGACATCCAGATTCTTTACTTAAATCGGGTACATATCACTTCAGATATTGATTATAATTCTATATTTTTGTGCCATTGACTAACTTAAATACTATTAGAACAAGAATATATCAATTTCAATAATATTCTTCAACACTGCAAAATATAGATATATTACACTTTCTAATGCTGGCCAATATTCTAGAATTATTCATCTATACCTATTCAAGATATCACAATTATAAATTTAATTAAGAGCGAATTCAAAAGTGCTCATTTTAAGAAAGCCAAACTTTTAAGCAGATTATCCAAGAAATACTTTATAATATATACAACCCAATTCAATTTTCGGATATTATTGATTGGATCCTCGAATCTGACTTCAAAATCATAAAATAACTAAGTTTATAGTTAATAATTTTTTCATTAACGATGACAAATTACTACTATTTTCAGTTAACAGATGAAGATAACACTGAAATTAACCAATCAGCTACACACCCCAAATTCCAAATAATACCTGGTTATTTTTTAAATGAGAAGCTGATGAAGAAATTTCAATTTTTTACACATTTTAAAAGCCCGTTTCAACTTCTAACCCTCTCGGATTACTGACTTTTGCTAAGCTGCGTTTGGGAAGTGCTCAATTTTTAAAATGTTATCAATTTCGTCACCCTCTTCATAATTTTTAAGATATTGGGGCACTTGGTCAAAATTGGCGATTCTAGAAAGAGTTCCTTACATCCCGAAGTATTTACAATGGATGAGTGTAAGATCAATTCAAAAAATATAATTTCTACAGCCCTAATCAATATAAATTAGGAATTTCACATTATTTGTTTTCTATTCATAAAATCATTAAGAAATATCCTTATAGAACAATCGATTTATTTCAGTCTGGTCCTATTCCTTTAAACCCAAAGAAAGATTATATAATATAATATGGCAATATATTCCAGATCAATGAATTGTCAAGAGCTAATTGGTGCAGTCACTCCTATGATATTATAACTTTATCAATGGCTGTTTCCTAAGACTTTGATTTGTCAACTTCAAGATCTTCATCTATCCTATCAACACGAATTTATTCCACTGTAATTTTATTTGCAACTTGTGTGTGTTTCCATTCCAATTTCTTACTCAAATGATATACAGTTATTTTACAGGATTCAGATTCTCTATAAATCACATGATATATCACTATTTCCAGCGTTAATTTGGCTTATTTTTTATAAAACAGATTAAAAATAATATATGAAAAATTATATAATTAAACTTTTTCCAAAATATTGTCAATATGCTGAATCGTTTAAGTTATCCATTCTGTAGATTATGATAATCTGAATAATTACTAAATTATTAAATAAAATTTTTAATACGTTTCAATAATTAATTTTTTATTCATAATAAATTTAAATTATTATATAATTCAATATTTTAATATATAATAAAGTAAAATTCAATAGATATTGTATCATGTTAAATTTAATAAAATTACAAACATTTAAGAACTCTATTCATCAAACTCGGTGTGAAGATGATTTCCCCATGAATTACATTCCTCATAGGTTCTATTTGAATTCGATAGCTTGAGTCATACTTTTCCAAGTATTTTATAGTATCTTGAAAATCTACCAATTCATCATATTCCGATAAGAATACATAAGTTTTGCCAGGATATTTCAAGGTATAGATGGGGAGGAATATGTTTTCATTCCTAAAAATTGTTATTTTATATAATTTTATAATTTAATATAATTCTATTACCATCTATAATATCTGTAAAGGAATCGAGCATTGGAAAATTCGAAAGCTGCAAAATATCGGTAAATCATATGAGTTGTAGAAGTTATTGGTGAGACACAAATTCGCGAAAGTGTAGAAGGTTTGAACAGATTGATACTGACTGGATCCACAAAAATCATAGAATTTACATATTGAGGTCTTTCACCAGCAGCCATTGATAATATTAAACTACCGAAGGAATGTCCAAGCCAATTGGCCCTTGGTAGTTTATAAGTCTGGAAAATATGGTCGAATAATCTTAAATTATCACTTGTTGGAGCAGGTTCTTTGCTTAGGTTCAAAGTAACAGAATCAAATTCCAATAAAATGATTGTCCTATTCGATTCTTGGCTAATCATTTGATAAATGAAATGTGTATATGGATTAAGACCTAAATGAATAAACTTAATATTACTATTATTATTTAATTATTTTTAAATTTACCAATATTGACGCCATGGCAAAATACTATAGGCGGCAAGTCACATTTTTTAGAATTGCCCAATTTGATCCAATAACCCAATTGTTTGATATCTTTAGGTCTAATATTTTCAAAACCGTAAAATTTGAGAATTACTCCAGTACACTTAGTAATAATAAAATTATAGAGATAAAAACTCCATGGTAAATACTGAAATGGAATTTTTTGATGGGTAAAAAATTTCAGCCTTTTTGGTAATTCCTCGCCGGAGAAACCTTCGGGTATTGATTGAAATTTGGGATGGTTGCAAAATTCATCAATTTGAGCTTGCTCTTTACTGGTCAACTGAGAGTAGTAGCAATTTGTTAATATCAATGATAAAAATTCTCGAACTGTGTACTTTGTAATCTTGCTATCTTTGGACCAGTTTTTGGTGTCTAAGCCGAAATATCCATGTATTAATTCCTTGGGATCGTCGAACGAATCAAAAACATTATACATTAATTGTTGAAGATCTGGCTTATACAATATTGAATGCTTTTTCACTATTTCTCCATTAAATTTGTAGTTATGATACATTAAATATGAATAAAAGCATATTTCAATTACATTGAACAATAAAATTACGGATATTAGTGACTCGAATCCTTGTAACCAGATGTAGTGCTGATATGAATACACGATAACTCCAATAGTTATTAAATTGAATAATGGCGTTAGATTCAACAATGTTGGTAGAGGCTTGAATACTTCGAGAGATATACGATTGATTACTTTGATGAAAAACTGAATATTATCGTCTCCATTACTCAAATATTCTCTCGTACTTTGAAATATTTCTAATATTTGATTCATAACCATATATAGTAATATTAATTTTAAGTAATAATTAAAAAGAAATATAATAAAAATATAATTGAAATAATTAAATTAATATAAAATATTGAGATGAAATAGAAAGCATTGATATTTATACCTATTAATTTTTCGGTTCTCAAGTTAAAATTTATGCGCATCGTATCCACTTCAGTACAACATAAAATTAAATTTGTGTTTATTTACTGGATTGAGAATATATTGATTAAAAAGCTTCTGATATCATAATAATGGATTTACTACGACTTTATGCTTTTGGCGACATACTTAGATAAAATAACCAAATATTAGCAAGATGATATTAATAATAAAAAACTTGAATTACTAATTGTTCTAAACGATTCATTTAATTGTGATTTAATTTATACGTTAAACAAAAAGGATTCATTAGTTATCAATAATATCGGGTAGTAAAATTAATAGGGTATTGTAAGTTCTTTGATGAGAACAATTGATATAAGCTGAATTCTCTTTCCAATGTGTAAATTTATTTACATTGTAATAAATTGATGATAGATTTGTTTCAAGTAATTGTTCCTAAAAAATCTTATTAACCACAAAAACTCTTTATAATAACTCGGATACCTTGGTAATGATATCATTAAATTCAATTATCACATGTTAATATATTATAGACTATTTTTACTTTGTGAGACAATTCATTTATGCATTTTTACTTTGGCTACTTTTTGATGATATTTACTCGCCGAAAATTCTAATTTTTTATTTATATATTTAATTATAAATTTATTTTTCATATTTAAAGGAATGATAAATCTACAAATAATAAATATTATTAGCTTATGTTTTATAAATATGAATATATTAAATATATATCAGAACCCTTAACACTATAGTTCAAATTCTGCATGATGGACAGATTGGTAGAGTGCAATCAATTTAATTGACTTCTCCTGGTCACTGTGTATATATCATTGAAATTTTAGATGTATTAAGCATTTCAGCAATTCTCTAATCAAAGATTTGATTTAATCACCTGATTTTATGCTATTCGGAAATAGTGTCATCAAACAATTTAAATGAATTAATATTAATTTTGTAAAAAACTGTAACTTATTAGTCAATTAATCAATTGAATTATTCATGATTAATAAAATATAATGTGGATATAATAAAACTATGTTATTTTCATGATTATTGGGTTAATTTGTTTTCATATTCAAATTTTTTTATTATCAATTAATATATTCAGGTTATAAATTGGATACCTTATAATCCATCATTTATTTCGAAATATTTGTAATATCATCAATATTTGAATTCTCAATACATGAATAGTTCTTCACTATTATTGAATAGAAAATTATAAATATTTAACTTTAGTATTAGGAACCCAAGATTATAATATCCAGAGTATTTTAATTAGGAAAAAGTTCAAAATCTCAAAATTTTCTAATTATTATATGATACAATTATGCAAAACAATTTTTCTAAAATGTGTGCATGAAATAATATTAATTAAACAATATATCTAATATATTCTCTATATATTATATTGTATGTGATTAATATTTTATTAAACAAAATTGGAAAAAGTAAAATTTGAGAAATGTACAGTTTTTGGGTATGAATATATTAAAGTAAAAAATATATTGCATATTGAAATTAACTTACTCAATAGATTATCCAACAAAAGCCTTGTTTTTTATTAAAATTTATAGCGTCATTAAATATAAATTTGTCATTATTAACGTTTTAGACTATATACTTAATTAATACTTCTAATGTATAAACATTATATACTTGATTAATAGACCTAAGTTTCATATATAAATTCAATTTTCAAATTGTTTATAAATAGTATCAAAACTGCTTGAGAGGAAATTTAGAATATAAATCAAGATAAATATATTTTATTAATCAAAATATTATTTTTATTTATATAAACTTTTTAAGATTTTAATTTTGGTTAATTTGTAAAATTGTATTAATTTTATAAAAGTTGAGACTATTAGTATGAAGAAAAAAATTATTATGAAATTTTTGAAAATAATAATTTAAATATATATTAATTACTTATTAAACTCCATTGATCAATTTTAGAATTTATCTTACTATTCGAAATTACCCTCATTCAAAACTATTATTTTAAATTTTCAATTTTGCTACTTGTTACATACAAATACTATGATACTTTGCGAATATACACATATTCTATCTGAATTTCAATTATATGAAGTTTTGAATTGATATTTATAAAAATAATGAAGTTAAAATCAAAATAAAGAAAATAATATTGGTCATTTGCATGATTTAATATATTTAACTATAATAATAATAATATAACCAATTTGTTATTTTGAATACATAATAATATTGTATTCATTATTATTTCAAATATCTTCAATCAATACTGTTTCAATATCATTATTCTTTGTACTATATAATTGTCATTTCTAAGCTCGAATTTCGAACGTATTTGAATGTATTAGATCTATCGTGGTATATAGCTCGAAAGTTATCCTTTAAATATACTAATATTGTAAAGTTCGAATAAAATTTGATTGAGCTTTTCTATGGTGTTATTTAAACCTTTTGTAACATTTCAAGTATAATCATATTATAATATTATTTTCTTTCAATTTAATTATTATTTTCAAATATTGCACAGAATTGAAAATACATATCAATTGGATATGATGATAATATGATAATCCGATGATCTTTTTGTATCTTTTTATTTGAAAATATTTACTAAAATTTTGATATTGATAATTTGAATAAATTGGGTTAAAAGTGATTTATCCAAATATTTTATCTAACTGATCATATAACCAATCAAATATGTGAAAATTTAAAGAAACCATATTCAGTGATAATTTTTATTGATACTATAAATCGTTGAATCTGGCAATTTCAATAGCAATTATTGTGTATTGAAATTTCTTTTTAATTAAGATTCTTTCATTATCATTGTATGTTCGATTATTAAAAAATATGAAATATATATATATATCCAAAAACCTTGATTCTGTTATCAAAGTTTTTATCAATTAACCTCAATATTAATTATTTTATTATAAAATTCTCACCTAATAAAGATATTTAGCAGAAAAATATATATTATATGTTAAATTTGGTGAAAAAAACTCAAAAGTAATAATCAAATGGTAGATTCTTTTTTGAAATACCAGGCCTAGTATATTCAGAAAGATAGAAACTATAGTTAAGATGTGGCTTTTTTATTAGCACCAATTATATTATTATAAATTTTGATTTTGGTTGAAATTTATAGCATTGGAATAAATCTTAATTTTAGATTTTTTGAAGACAAGGATTTTATTATTAGGACTGAATTATGTTATTATATTTTTTTTCTATTGCTTGTAAAAATCATAATGACTGAAATAAACTATAATTGGCTTTTGGGGAAATATATTGGAAAATGAGTTAAGGAAAAAAGAATCAATTAATTTATTATTTTTCCAAGTTTATTACAAACTTCTGAAGGATAAAAAGTAAAAAAATGACATATTACAAAAGAATTGGTTGGCTTTACCTCATGACCCTTACTCACTTTGTACAAATACCTATGATCTCAATTGTTTGGGATTCTTAATAAGCTTGAATGCCAAAAATGTTCGAATTTCATACAAATAAAAATCAACGTGATAGATTTTACACTTGAATAAAGGCCAATCTTTTTTGGGTGTTAGCAACATTCTAAGATATGTGAGAGAGATATCCAGAAAGACGGAGATTGCAAAATTTTTATACATCTTAATTCATATAATATCTCCTCTAGCTAATTTCCAATAAATAATTGAAAATTTATCAAGTCTCAATTAATATCGCTATATAACAATATCATAAATCAAATATAGTTCGTCAAGAATGTTATATAATTCAATTTGATTTGATTTCAAATTTGACATTTTATAGTCAAATACAGTTATTAAATTTTGGATTGACTAGATCACAAAAACTAAGAAGCGATTTAGTTGGTTATGGTTTGATAAATATTTATTAATGGCCATTAAATTTATACATTTTGATCCCGATAATTATTTTTTATCACCATTTAAAATGGGAATAATTTTGGTTTTGATGGCTTTGAAGATTGAATGTGTTGATAAAGAATAATCAATTGATAGATCCATATATTCAATATGATAGAAAAATTTATTCACTTCATTATAATAATAGTAAATTAAAGGAACATCATTGATCTCATTTAGTAATTATATAATTTCATATATCTAGTCTTTAATTAATTATAATCCAATTTTACATAAAAATTCTTCAATCTTATATGAATAAATTTTCGGGATCTTAATAGTCTTAATTCATAAATTTTCTCCTTAAAATTACATAATTATGTCAACTTGTTGTAAAATTAGATTACACAAGTTTATATTTTTCCTAAAATTTTAAATTTGAATTTTATATTATGATATATAGTGAAGAAAATTAAAATATATTTGGTTACTTTGATATTATGAGATTATTATTATTAATTATGAAACATGCTTAATTAAAATGATAATTCAAATGAAATCAGATTTTCATATAAAATACAATGATTTTTATTTTAGCTATAATTTCTATAACTATTTATCTATTTATGACATGGGTCGGAAATAAATTAGCAAAATACTTAACCAAGAATATTTTAATTATATTCAGGGTCCTTTCAATTAATCAGTTTATTGCTTCATAGAGAGTATAAATAATGATCACAAAACCAAAGTATTCAAATAAATTCGAAATGAGTATTAGTTTAATTTTGTTGAAATTGACTAATTTATTGCCGTTTATTTGTAATATATTACCCTTTTGTCATGTTGGATTCTTAGTCTATATTGCTTTGAATTTGAGATATACATTCAACGGAGACCCTTTGTTATTTGTATGTTTAATATGGAATTTCTCTGAAGTTGCATTTTTCCTGTATATGCGTAGTTTGGTTTACAAGTTGAATAAAAAACCTATCACTCCAAAATTTAAAACCACTTCCGCAGAGGCTAAACGACTGTTAAATTTGATCCTGAGCCAAACCAAAGATAATTTACTCAGCATGATGGGATTATGGATGAGTTTATGCCACCCCAAGGATTTTATTAACAGGGAGATTACGAGACCAGAAGCCATGGACTGGATTACTTGGGTCATTCACGATATGCCTTCCTTCGAAGAACTATCTAAAAGCCAAAAGAAATTAATTCAATCTATTCTTTTAAAAAATAAGGAAATTCAAGCTTTAAAACATGACTATTCAGATTCCTATCGGTTTAAGCAATATGATAGAAACCCTATTCAGCTGAGTCAAGTACCTTTCATAATATATTTCTTATGCTGGAATCTAAAAGGTATTATGAACGTTTGGATGCAATCACAAAAATTTCAATATTATACAATAAATCATATTAATCATATTGGGTATTGGATACGCGAAGGTAACTCGGAAAAACCTCCAATAATATTTGCTCACGGTGTAGGAATTGGTAAGTTCATTAATTTAAATTTTATTACTATATATTAATAAAAACTTTAGGATTGATTCAATATATTACTAAAATATATAAAATGATCAATTTACATCCGGACAGGACAGTTGTGATATTACAATTAGATTATATCAGTCTGAGTCTAGTATATCAATTCCCAACCAAAAAAGATCACATAGATCTCTTTGATCATTTATTCAAAACTCATAACCTTCAAAAAGCGAACTGGATCTCCCACTCATATGGAAGCTTTATTGGAGCATTTGTGGCACATCAGCGGCCGCAATATATCAGTAGTATGACTTTTATCGATCCAATTTGCTTCGGTTTGATATACTGCGACTCGTTGTATAATTTACTGTTCAAAGAGATTGATTGCTGGACTTTAGCTATTGTGAGACAGTTTGGAGCAAAAGAACTCTCATTTAATTTAATTATTAACCGTGAATTCAACTGGTAACAACAAATACCATTAAACATCTGACAAGAATACTAATTCAATTTCAATTTTAGGAAAGAGAGAATCTTCTGGCCAGAATACAGCGACTCTATTAACGGCCCCATTAATATATATCTATCTGAAAACGATGCGATCATTGATTATAAATCAATTGGCACTTATATCAAAACTCACTTTACGAATGAAAATGTAAATCATAGTATTTTACCTAATACATACCATGGAGGTTATTTGACCAACTTTGAAATGTTGACTGAAATTCTTTTGACTTTATAATAAAATATTATAATTTTATTTTTAAATATTGAAAAATAATTTTTTAACATTATAACATTTATATTTATTATAGGTTTTGATTGAAAATTTTATTATTTATATAAATAATATTTATTTAGAATTAAATAAAAGAAATAATTTTTAATTTTTTGATTTTTTAAATAAATTATATATAAAATAAATAAAAAAGATATAATATTAAATAATATATATTAATTTAATGTTTTCTTATTAATAAATTATTTTTTTAATATTTATTATTTAATT
>JNEM01009530.1:0-29393 GCA_000697335.1 Conidiobolus incongruus B7586
TAATAATTATAAATTTATTTATATAATCTTTTACTATAATATCAATTATAATATTAGGTTAAACTTAATTAATTCTTTTTTAAATTATAATATATAGATAACTTATTTATAAATAAATTATAATTTTTATCAAGATATATAATAATTTATGATATTTTTATTTAACTTTTGAAAAAAGATTAATATATAATTAACTTTATATTATGGTTTAAATAAAATTATTTATAATTAGAATTTATAATATAAATTAAAAATATCTATTATTTATTACTCTATATTTTTAATAATGGGAATTTTTTGTGATTGAAAATAAATAAATATTTTAATATATAATATATAAAAATTAATATATAATATAAATGTAATAGTTTTTTTTTATTATTAATAACTTTTTGCTATACTTTTAACAAAGATCTAACACCTAAAAAATAGTTTTTTTTATTTAAGACTGAAATTTAATGTTTCACAAACTAATTAAATTTTTCTGTAGAAATTTTCTTTCTTGTAAGCTAGTTTTTTAATTACCTAAAGCAATTATAATTATATAAGTTATAATCTAATGAATATACTAGATATGGTAGTTCTTTCTAGTTATTTTTAATTAGAAAGTTTTTTATAGCTTTATATTGATGAATTTTGTAATTATCATGTAAAATAATAAGTCTTCTCAAATTATATTAAGAACACTAATTAAAAATTCTTTTATTTAAAAAAGAAATATAAAGTTTATTATTAATTGATTTTCTTTTAAAAATTAAATAAAAGTAGCATATACTATTATAATTTATTACAATAATTAACATTCATTTATTAACAAAATGCTAATTTAAAAGGATTTGTAGAGGGGGTTGATTTAACTTAATCTAGCATCTTGATTTGTGATTTAATAAAAGATTATACATAGGGATTTAAGATTCATTAATTGTAATTATTCATTGTAAAAGTTTAGGCTTCTAGTAATATTTTAGTAAGTTTTGTTTAGTAATAACTACTCTAACTTTTTTCTAAGCTTTAGTTAAATTATAAGGTACTTATTTTATATTTTTATTTATTAATTTGAATTTAAACTTTAATATATATAAAATACTTGTAAGATTAATATTAAAGTGCTTAGATAATTCTTTAACTAAAATAAAAAAGTACTTTTCAATATATTTTTTCACTCTATCAATAATTAAAAAAGTAACAATTGAAGTTAGTTTTTTAAATTTTAACAGGTTTTAGATAGTTTCTCTTTTAGCATTAAAGTAATTTACCTAGCAATAAATTATTAATTTAAATAATGCTTTATTACTAAAAGCTACTTGTAAATTTTAAATAATTTTAGAGGGTTTATGGTTAAGCTTTACTAATACTAAAATAAAAGACTTTTGATGATTATTATTTAGTTTAAGTATAATTAAATTAAACAGCCAATTTTAAAAAGTTAATTTTTTAATCAAAAAAATTATTATATATATATATATATATTAAAAATATATAATTTCCTATTAACTTTGTATATATTTATTTATTTTAAACTAATAATATGTTTGAAAAATCAGAAATTAAAAAATTTCCCATTTTTTCAAATTCAAGGTAATAATAAAATATCTTTTAAACATATAAATCTAAAGTCATAAAAATTTTCTAATTGATAATAATTAAAAAAAGCTACCATATTATATATACTCACTAAATTATAATAAATATAATTATGATTGCTATAAATTATTAAGAAATTTTTTAATTAAAAAAAGAATTTTTATAAATTGATTTAATTAGCTTATAAAATATTAAATATTAAATTTTAATATTTAATTAATAAAATTATTTTTAAAATATTAGAAGTTTGTCAAAAATATAATAAAAAAGAAATTATTAATTTTATATTATATATTTATTTTTGTAAATTATATATTAAAAATTTTAATTAAATTCAATTTGAAAGTTTATTACTTAAATTTCAGAATAATATTTACAAAGTTACCAAATATAAAATAATTATTCAAATTAAACTAATTAAAAGATTATAATTTGTTTTGATTTGGTATTAAATCCAAATATATGATATATTACTTAGAATATTAAATTCATTTTATTATTTACTTAAAATTAATACCAATTACAAATTATCACACATAGTTTTTTTAATATATTGAAGTATTAAAAATGTTTATTTTATAATTGGATTACAAACATTTCAATATTTTATCAACTGCTGGAGATCTGAAAGCAAATTCAGCATGTCTCATTTGGAAATTTGGAATAACTTCTATTTTATAGCTCTTGTCCAAACTGGATAGATAGTTGAAATTATCGTGAAAATTCACTACTTCGTCAAATTCTGCTAAGAATATGTAAGTTTTGCCAGGGTATTTGGATGTGTATTTAGGTAAGAATATTAATTCATCCCTATTTTCAGTTAGTTCAAATTGGTATTTTATGATATTTATAATTACCATCTAAAGTGTCTATATATTAAATGACTAATAGTGAATTCATAAGCTGCAAAATATCTCACAAGTATATGAGTGGCTCCAATTAATGGAGAAATACAAAGATGATAAGCCATACTAGGTCCAAATAAATTCATACAAGTTGGATCGATAAATATTACTGAATTAACGTATTTTGGTCTGGAACCAGCAACCATTGATACTATTAATGTGCCAAAAGAATGGCCAGACCAATTAGCTCTAGGAAGCTGATAAGTTTGGAAAATATGATCAAACAAGTTTAAATAATCCTCCTTGGTTGACGGTTGGTGAACTAAGTTTAAATTGACAGTGTCGGATTGTACTAGCATAATAGTTCTATTTGGATTCCTCTTGATAATTTGGTTAATGAAATTCATATAACCCCAGATACCTAAATTCATTCTTATAATATAAGTAAATTTATACTAATAAGACAGTTTTACCTGCTACTGCCCCATGACAGAATACAATAGGAGGTGAGTTGCATTTTTTAAAATCTCCCAATTTGATCCATACACCTACGTTTTTGGCATCTTTTATTCTAATACATTGAAAGCCGTAATATTTCAGCAGCGAAGCACATGCCATTTGAACCATAGCTACACCTAAATAGGCGCCCAAAGGTAAATATTGAAAGGGTACCTTAAAATGAGTGAAAAATTTGAATTTTTCGGGCAATCCCTTATCACTCATATCCTGGATTACTGCAAGCCTAGGATGGGTTGATAATTCGTCAATGTATGATTTTTCATCATCGGTTAATTGACGATAATACTGATTAGCAAATCCGAGTGATAAGAATTCTTTCACTATAGATTTTGTAATTTTGCTCTCTCTGGACCAGTTTTCGGTATCGAAGCTAAAATATCCATGGATCGTTTGATTGATATCATTATTAGACTCGATAGCACTTGCAATTAAATCGTTGACGTTTGATTTATGAAATATTGAATGCTTTTTTATAGGTTCTCGGTTGATTTGATAGTTTTGATATTTCAAATACATATAAAAGCTTAATTCTATAATGTTTAAAACTACAAATAAATGAAGTTTTCCAATACCATCAATTTTAACAGGGTTTTTATAAAATTTCCTTAATATAAATAAAATCGCTGAAATGTTAAAAATTGGCATCAAATTCAGCAATATTGGAACTGGTCTAATCAATATAAAAGCCAGCCATCCGATCATACTAATAGGTTTAGATACTATACGATTATTATTTACTCTTGTTTCTAAAACCATAACTTTAATTCTTCCAATATTCCAATTGCTGTAATATCAGTGGGTAATAATAAATTGATATAATAAAAGCTCAGTATATATGTAATAATAAAATGAACAAATTTTCAAAGGTATGACATATATCATCAATATTTATACTGCAAACAACCTATATGATCCATCGTGTATATGAATCATATTAATTAAAACCTTTAAAATCAAGGTGATAAAATTTTGTTTTATATTAATTTAGATGATTTTTCAAATGTAATTTTATAAATCCATAATAAAATGTATAAATTTATTAAAAGTATTTACTAATAATATATAATTGAAAAAAATTATATAATTATTATTCTTTTAGTTACTTTAATCAAATTTTAATATTTGTATAATTTTAAATAGCTCGTGATTTAATTCAATATCATGATTAAATAAAATTGAAACATATTAAATAGAACCTCGCGTAAAATAAGAGATCATTCACCTCGTAAAAGCAATGTAAGCACTTTTTACCAGGAAAATAGTTCCAATAAATATAATTTTTACTCATATAATAATTTAAATATCACCAATAATATATACAATTATACTATTTATCAATATCTGTAAATAATTAAAATACATTATAGCATCAAAAGAAGTAGCAATTACCTGCTAATTCATACATACATATTTTCAATAATTTAATAACATGTGAAATAATAAAAAATAACACCATTATTTTATAAAAAAAATCAAAGATAATTTTTGGAACTCGGATATAATTGAAATAATAAATTTTGATTATTTTTTTATATGAGATATCTTTAAATACAATAATTTTATTAGTATTTTGATTTAATAATAATATAAAATTATTGATTGAATGTTTTAAATATTTTCACCGATTTATTTTATAATTTTTGGTATAATATATTATATTTTCATTTTAAATATCTATTTAATCTACCAAAATTTTTATCTAGCTAATATTTTCGAAGATAAATATATATATATGGGTAATTATGAATTAAGGTTTTTCCTATTAAAAATATTGGGATTCGATTTAAATAAAAATTGAGAGGGAGAAATTAAATTGAAAATATTATTTTCAACTATATATATAATATAGATATAAATGCCTTAGCCGTTATAATATTTATACTATATATTAGAATTAAAAAATCCAAATGATCAAACACAAATGAGAATTTGGTCCAGTTCAAAAAAGCCATTACTTCTATTACAATTATACAATATAAATATTTTAATTGTGTATTAAAGATAGAAAAGAAATGTGAAATTTACAATTGAAAGATAAAGAATCAATTTAATGAACTTAAGATGTTATAAATCAATATTTGAGTCAATTAGCACTATTGTAGTATAAACTTGTAAATCAAAATTCAAAAATTACCAATTGCAAATAATTAATTACTATGTATGGTGATTATTATAGAAAATAGCCTTTTTGGAATTTATTATTATCATTATTATTTAAATATAACTTTTTAAGATTATTATTTCAAATATTTTTTTAAATCATATATTTGCAGATTTCATTTAATAGGTAATATATACATTTTCAATATAAATCTGATTCAAAAAGTAATATATATTTTTAAAGGATTGATGTAATTATAATTATGGTTTATTTATATATGATATAATCATAGCTAAAAGATATTTTAATATTCAAAAATAATATTATTTGATTATAGTTATATTTCATACAATTTTGTATTAATAGTTGAATTTGTGATCAATATAATACTTATCCAAGTTCAATTTACAATATTATTCAGCAGTTTGGAAAATTAATAAAACAGAATTATTAAGATATTATTAGTATAGAAATTAAAAAATAGCAAATTTTTTAATTTCTGATCTTTCAAACATATTATTAGTTTAAAATAAATAAATATATACAAAGTTAATAGGAAATTATATATTTTTAATATATATATATATATATAATAATTTTTTTGATTAAAAAATTAATTTTTTAAAATTGGCTGTTTAATTTAATTATACTTAAACTAAATAGTAATCATCAAAAGTTTTTTATTTTAGTATCAATAAAACTTAACCATAAGCCTTTTAAAATTATTTAAAATTTACAAGCAACTTTTAATAATAAAGTATTATCTAAATTAACAATTTATTGCTAGGTAAATTACTTTAAAACTATAAGAGAAATTATCTAAAACCTGTTAAAATTTAAAACACTAACTTTAACTGTTACTCTTTTAATTATTAATAAAATAAGAAAATATATTGAAAAACACCTTTTTATTTTAGTTAAAGAATTATCTAAACACTTTAATATTAGTTTTACAAGTATTTTATATATATTAAAGTTTAAACTCAAATTAATAAATAAAAATATAAAATAAATACCTTATAATTTAACTAGAGTTTAAAAAACAACTAGAGTAGTTATTACTAAATAAAATTTATTAAAATATTACTAGAAGCTTAAACTTTTATAGTAAATAATTATAATTAATGAATCTTAAATCCCTATGTATAATCCTTTACTAAAACACAAATTAAAATATTAGATTAAGTTAAATTAACCTTTTCTATAAATCCCTTTAAATAAACATTTTGTTAATAAAAAAATATTAATTATTATAATAGATTATAATAGTATATACTACTCTTATTTAATTATTGAAGGAAAATCAATTAATAGTAAACTTTATATTGTTTTTTGAATAAAAGTATTTCTAATTAGTATTCTTAATATAATTTAAGAAAACCTATTATTTTATATGATAATTGTAAAATTTATAAATTTAAAGCTGTAAAAAACTTTCTAATTAAAAATAACTAGAAAAAACTACCATATCTAGTATATTCTTTAAATTATAACCTATATAATTATAATTGCTTTAGGCAATTAAAAAACTAGCTTATAGGAAAGAAAATTTTTACAAGAAAATTTTTACAAGAAAATTTAATTGGTTTGTGAAATATCAAATTTTAGTCTTTAATAAAAAAAACTATTTTTTAGGTGTTAGATCTTTATTAAAAGTATAGTAAAAAGTTATTAATAATAAAAGAAACTATTAAATTTATATTATATATTTATTTTTATATATTTTATATTAAAATATTTATTTATTTTCAATTACAAAAAATTCTTATTATTAAAAATTCAGAGTAATAATTATAAAATATATAAAATTAAAGTTATAAAAAATTTTTTATATAAAAAAATAGAGGGAGTTATTATATCTAGTATATTCACTTAATTATAACTTATATGATTATAATTGTTTGAAATAATTAAAAAACAGCCTATAGGAAAAAGAAATTCCTGTAAACAAATTAAATTGATTTGTGAAATATTAAATTTCAATCTTTAATAAAAAGAACTATTTTTTAAGGATTAGAAATTAATTAAAAATATAAAAGAGTTATTAATAATAAAAAAAGCTATTAATTTTATATTATTAATTAATTTTTATATATTATTTATTAATTTATTTGTTTAATTTTAATTTTAAAATTGTGCTATTACTTAATTTTTACATTAATATCAAATTAAATTTTTTATTTTTTATTTCAAAATGCCTTATATATTATAATTGAGTAAAATATTTAAAAAATTTAAAAGATAAATATCAATAGAATATACCACAATACATATAAAGCATATTAAAAATAGAAGTTGAAAAAATATTATCAACTAAAAAATATTAGTTTTTAAAAAATATGGAAATTAAAACAAAAAAGAATATATGTACTCCGATACAGGGAATCGAACCCTGGCCGTCTCGGTGAAAGCGAGAAATCCTAACCACTGGACCATATCGGATTAAGATTTTAAGTTTATAATTATTATAAATATTAAATGTTGACCAAATTTCCTCATCTCTTATTCTTCAATTTCCTTTTAATTCTATATTTAATTTTTTTTATCTCTACAATATTTCTCTTTTTCTTTAAGTTTCATAATTTTTTTATATATTTTCTACAAATTTAACTCTATTTTCACACCGTTCATAGTTAATTTTAAATTAATATATATATATATATATATTCAATTTCATAATTATCATCAAAAATATATTAGTAATCATAATTTAATTGGCAATATGATTACTATTTCAATTTAAATTTTTTAATATAATTAATATAATGATATTTTATCCGTATTTATCCAATATTATTAATTTATCTTTAATCTTACATATATTATTTCATATCATAATAATTGTATATATATATATATATATATATATATATTTCAAATATCGAATTATATTTTTGACTATTGTACTAAGTTTGATTGTGAATTGAGTATTCTATTATAAAAAATATATACAGTATTATTGAAATAATTCCAAAATTTTAATATATAAATTCAAACTGCATAATATACACTATAATATTTAATACCGGGATATACCATATATATTCACTATATTAAATTAGAATTTTTCATTAATTTTGAGGATTTTTCTATATTGATTATTCATTAATATTGGAAAAATAATAAATTAATTAGAGGGTTAATATAAAGATCTTGACTGATAGCTATAAAGGAGTAATTAATAACATTTTATTACAAACTTCATATTGTTCAATACCAATATTTTAACTATAAAAAATAAATTATGAGTATAAAACGATGGTAGGCTATAATCTCCATTTACAAAATCTGTTGACTTAATATTGATCAAAAATTTTTAAAAACCTCAAAAACATGCTTGTAACTAAATTAATGTTCATTATTTTAGTCATAATCCAATAATTATAATTTAATAATGCAGCGCCTAAATACCTATTAATTTACACTAATACAATTTTATTTTCATAATGAATACAACTCTATAATTACAATTTGCCAAGTTTATTCACTATTTACTCAAATTCTCTACCCACCCACAATTCAAAGGTAATATCATTATGAAATAAACATTTCTAATTATAACCAAAAAATATTTGATCAGTATCAAGAAACTTTTGATAATAGAGATTAAAAACGATTTAATATGATTTATTAATGAAATTGAATAAAATAGATTAACCACGATTTAAAGGGATTGTTTAATGAAAAAGTGATTTGTAATTTGTGATCCCATTAAGCAAAATGATAGCAAATTCGAAATATCTACCAATATTTTAGAAGTTAAAATGGTACAAAAGGATTCAAAATCGAATCCATAGGTTGTAATGAGAATTTGTGGCTTTTGAATCATATTCTAGTTAAAAAAGTCCCAAAAATTATAGAAAAAATATTCATTTTGATAAAAGTGAATTAGTCATCAATGATATCATTTTAATTATAATTTTTTTACATTAAACAGGAATCTCATTCAATTTTCATAGGTTGATATCATATTTATTTTATTGAAAATATTTACAAAATGTTTAGATAAGTTATCAAGATTAATTAGTTGATATGGTTTGAGAAAATGATGGTGGTGGAATGAAGGTGAGTTCGTCATAGTTGGGAGGTGAGCAATCTCTCTGCAATGTGATGGATCCTTCCTCAAGTTGGAGGCCTGAATACACGGGCAATTCTTCTTCATTACCTTCTGTGATGCGATTAGCATTGGAAGGATCAAGTATTGTTACGGGGATTTTTAAAGAGATCATTCTAGGTTGATTATTTAAATATAAACACAAGGATACAACTAACCAGTGCTTAGTTTTGATTAAGTCATTATTTGTTGTGCGAGTGAGATTGCTGGATTCTAAAGGTATCGTGACGGTAGATTGGATCTTATTGATCTGATGCTTGGGTATTTTGTATTCGATCTTATCCAAATCTTCTTCTTTGATCACTTGACGACCTTTGGAATCCGTCAAAGTTGTTTTTTGCTGAATACCAAAGGCAATTTTGGCAAATTGGCAATTTTTCAATGGAACGAGGGAGCTCATATCAATGTGAATAGTTGTGGATTGGCCTGGAATAAGTGCTTTATATGGACTGGTAATAGTATAATCGAGGACATCATTCCAAACTCCGGTAAAGTAGACAGATTCGTATGCCAATGAACTTGAGGGAGAGGTCAATCTCTTGACCAAGTAAGGAATAGTATGTGTGTAATGTTGACCTTTTGAGAGTTTAAGATCAATATTAAATTCATATTTGATACTGGCGTCTGGCATTTCGAGTGAAGCAGGAAGATCACCAGGTAATACCAATTCAAAGGGATATGAATATTGACCTTCAGGTACTTCAAAGTAAGATCCATTTTCACTTTCATAAAAGTTCCAAGCTTGAGTAATCAATTCTTTGTGGCCATGATGAGATATTCCATTTTGAGAGATGCAAGTTCTGATAGATCCTTCAAATTTCATATTAACCTTAGCAATTTTAATTGGTACTTTAGAAGTTAAGATCATGTGGCCTTGAACCACTACACCACTACATTCTAAAGGATCACCATGAAATTCGATATGATCTAAGGTAGCAAATTTACATTCCAAGTTCAACCAACTGGGAAGTGAAGACTGAGTCAAGCTGAGCTGATTGATGAACTTTTGAAGTATACTAGTCATTTTGATGAATAAAGTGAAGTTACTATCCAAGGGTTGTTTATATATGAATTCGAAATCCTTAATTATAATCTAACAAGATTGAATTAATGGGGGAAAGCCAATTAATTAACAAATATTAATAATACAATAAATTAAACAGATTTCAGTAAGATAAGTATCGCGGGATTATTTACTTTGAAGCGATATTTATCAATATTGAAGATGGGATTCACTTGAATAATTACAGTTCCCTGGATCCTCTATTTATATATATTTTTTAATTTGAATTTGCTTTTCTTCCACCCTTCATTCCGTATTCTCACTCTTTTCATTTCACTTATATTCCCCCCGAATCTTCTCCCCCATTACATTATTTTCATTTTGGGTAATTAAATCTTTCCTTTTTGATCCAATTATGACTGAGAAAAGTGAGGCAGTTAACTTATATAGAAACGAGGTTGACTTGAATTTAGACTTCATAAAGATTTGAAGAGAATCTGCCTGATTGACTCAATTGGTTTGTTTAAGGAATGTGTTAGTTTGAGGTCTTATAATGAACATTATCAATATGAAAATCCGCAATCTTAAGCGAGTTTAAGCACTTTAATTACCGAAATAAGGTGATCTAGTCAATCATTTCAGATTCAGCAGTAAACCAAACCAAATCACTTCGGCTCATTTGAATAAGCAGCTTTTCAAACCATCGTCAACAGCTGACGACTATGGTTGCTAAAAATTATTAACCGGATACCAATTTAGATAAAAGGATTCATTTGCAATATACAAATTATCCCATTAGCTTACTACTTTTCTAATTTTAGCATCTTCATCAATTTAAAAAATATATTATTGAATTATTATTAATTATTATTTGGCTAAAAAATATATTTTGATACTAAATACGTCTTTATTATTCTTTAATGAATAGTATCACAAGATAAAGAAACTTCTAAATTAATGGAACGTGAATTTCAAGGAGAGGGCGACTTGGGTGTGATTTAATTTAAGTTGATAGGGTGCTCAAAGACAATATTACTTAAAGAAGTATATTATATCATAATCTTTTTTAAATTATCATACAATAAAAGCTATGATTCTAAAAAATGGCACTTTAAGCTTTGACCCTTATCATGCAATTTATCAACTGGACGATTTTAATCCAATCAGAATTCACTATGTCCCTTAAAAATACCCTCATTTACTTAAATTGAATTTCATTGCCAAAGCTCTATAGTTCCTTATTCTTTTCAAATCTACATTTTGCCACATATATCAAGTAATTTTTTTTAAATTTCCATAAGTGTTCTGTTTGATTTTATAGCTGTATTAATGGATATAATGTTTATTTGAACTATATTTAATAAACACTCTATTTAAAATAATTTTCCACGATGCTTTTGAGCCATTATATTGTACCTAAACACTTCAGCTCAACTTTCACTGTTTTGGTAAAAAAATATCATAATATCAATTTTAAAATTCTACTTAAAAATGAGTTATTTTTCATATTCATTGATTGACTTAATTTTTGAAAAATTGAAGATAATACTTATAAAGTTAATAACATAATAGCAATGTAAGATTGACAGATAATCTATTCTTAATAATTATCCTGAATATTAAAAGAGATTAGTATGGCTAATTATAAATACACAAAGTGGATTTTCTAAAGAATGTAACGGACCATCCCTAATTAAATCTGGACTGGTTTTTGCAATATCTCAACTCCATTAATTTATTGTAATTAAAGCAAATCATTCAATTACCACTTAAAATTCACCTCTGATTTAGGAGGTATTAGCAAAAATCTGAAAAATTCGCTCTCAATCCCGTGACGATTAGAAGACGTCATATTAAATCAATGTACTCCTAAAATGAAATCATCGTTTGATAAATTGAATTAATTTCAATTATTAAAAATTTCTATATTGAGAATAATTTGGGAAGATTAGTGCATTTTATTCAAGGATTATTTTTCATTCAAATATCTGGTTTTAGTTAAAAATAATCATAAATGTTATGAGCATTGATAGTTAAATTATTGTTAGGTATTAACCCATTAACTAGTTCAAGTCAATAGTTAGAATATTTGCCAAGTTCTTAATAATTGAAGCATAAAATATACATATATATTCTTAAACTTTTTATTTTATAATATAGAAAATGCCTCCTAGTATTATGACATCATCTAAAACAACTTGAAGTAGATAAAGATCAATATTAGACGCTTAACTCCAATTCTTCTAAAAATTTGAATTTTGACAGAGATATTCTCCAAAGATGTTAAAAATACAATTTATTAATAGAATTATTGATTAATAGTATTATTACATTGATGATTACACATTTAACAGTAACTTGATTACTTTTACTCTCGATTTGATCGATTATATCATCCAACAACAATTTATAAACAAATTTTTGATCAAACTTTTAGATTATGTGAAAAAAATTGAAATTCTTGTTTGATAAATTCAAAGATAGATTTGGTAATTTTGAATAGATTATTATGTTTAATTTATTTAGTTAAACATATTCTTTAATAGTAACCAATAAAATATTTTTGAATTTTTCTCGATTAAGTAACATCTATTTTAATAATTGAATTATTAAAGTTATTTAGTATTATTCAAATCTAATTTAAACATTTGGAGATTGATTGAGGCCATTATTCTTTTTCATCATTAATCCCAATTTTCAAGAATGTTATACTATCCATTTTCATTTTGTCATAACTGATAGCTTTATAATAGTTTGAATAAATTAGTTCAATTTTATATAATTACTGCTCCTTTGGGGCAATATGTTTCGATAATGATCGAAAAATTACTATTTTATCATATCACTAATTTCGAATACCATTTTAGTTTAACTACTATTACACAATTATATATCATTTATATTACAAATATATATCGATTTTGTTATAAAAATGCCCTCTTCAATAATGATTCATAACTATCAATTTTTGAAAAATATTAGTTACATTAGGTTAACTTTGAAATTAATTATTCTTGATTTAACAATAAGTTTATAATGGTTTGATGTATTTTTTGCAATAATTTTAAAAATATTTACTCTTTAAAAATATAAATTTTTTGCATCATACATGATCTGTTCATAATTTTATAGTATGAAATAAAAATAGAATTATGAAAAAAGTGAACAAAGAAATAAAATGATTGTTATATAGAAATTAAAAATAATAAGAATTAAATATAATGATTGAAAAATAATAAAAATTAAAAGTAGAAGAAAGGTTAAATAAATTAAAGAAAAAATAAAAGTATAAAAATGTTCAATCTAATATTGATTAACGCTATATTAAATTATTTGGAGTCATTTTCTAATCCGATATGGTCCAGTGGTTAGGATTTCTCGCTTTCACCGAGACGGCCAGGGTTCGATTCCCTGTATCGGAGGGTCAATATCCTTTAATATAACAATTAAAATCTTCATTTAATTTTTTGTTGATTTAAATATTTAATATAATTTTTTTAAAAAAATAATGATAGATTATATCAATCATTAATAATTTATTACAAAAGAGAAATTTATCTTAATTCTAATTCCAATTCTTCAGCAACTTTTTTTCTTAATTGCTCTTGTAATAGGTTGATTTCTTCATTGGTAACGGTACTAAAATTATCAATTAGTAGAGTGATTAAATCATAGAGTTCTTTATAACTTACCGATCCATAGATCGATATACGATTCTGTAGCACATGGATTCCTTCTTGTTCTTAGGGTGGATGAAGTGATCGATGCGGGAGACACTTTCGACCAAGTCACCGGCAACTTCGCGGACAATATCACAGAAGGTGTTTTCTTCGAAGGGCTTCGTGATCCAGAAGGACAAGTCTTTAGTGCATGGAGGATGCTTGGAAAAGCTCTGGAACTTGACAATGGGCTCTGTGGGCTTGGCATTGGCGAATTGGGTGAGGAAACGAGAGTCCTGGCTCCAGAACAAACGAATGTCGGGGATAGAGTGCATGACCATGGCTAAACGTTCGAGACCGAGACCGAAGGCCCATTCCATTTCGTCAGAGCGGTTGGAGCTATTGAGGATGGGTTGCTGTAAAATACCACAACCGAGTACTTCGAGCCATTTATTTTGGTACCATACTTCAACTTCCCAACTGGGTGATGTGAAGGGGAAGTAGGCTTCAATCCAGCGGATCTTGAGATCCTTCTCCTGATGGAATAAACCTTGAAGCATGTTGTTCAAGGACATCTTCAAATGATTAGACAGCAATTGAACTTTTTCGGGATCATGACATTCCTGAATTGGGTTATTTTTACTCAAATTAGCAAGATCAGCAGTAGGATCTTCAATATAGGCAGGAGGCTTATAATCCTTAAGATCTCTCTTAACTTGGTCGGTCAATTCAGCAGTCTTGAACAAGCGCAAACCCTCCATTTGGTGAAATACGGGGTAGTGAGAGTTATCAATTTCATCACGACGATAGACGTCGGCAGTAATGAGGAATTTGTTCTCATTCAAATTTTGAAGCACTTCACGTTCGTTAGCTGAAGTATGAGTTCTCAACATGATATCCTTATTTAAATAAAAACTGTCGGATGGATTACGTCCGGGATGATCAGCTGGGAACAACAAATGATCGAAATTGTCCTTAACACTTACAACAGCTGGAAAATCGTTGTAGGATTTGAAGCCGGGCATCAAAGTCTCAATTCTCTCTTTCAACTGTTGAATGGGATGACCTTTTTGATTGTGGAGTTTATAGGGTAATTTGCTCAAAATACTGGGTGTGACATTGGTATATTCATCCGCGGGGTATGTTATACCATTGTAGGTGACTGGAGGGAATTTTTTCGATAATTGAACATTATCTAAAATTGTTAATTATAAACACAATCATTTGAATTAATAAATTTAAAATTACTAGAAAATTGTCTATAATTATTTATTTTATTAAATTTCAAAGAGTTATTTAATAATATTCTAATATTGGAGTGTAATCTGAACATTTTTTTAATAATTTTATTTTTTAATATATTTTGGAACCTATTACAATCTCTTTATTAATCACATTCAACTATAAATTTTATGGGATCCTAGTTTATTTTTAATTTTCAACTTTTTTAATTTATATAACAATATTATTATTTCATTATTAATAAATATAGTATTGAATTTAGAAATATTAAAGGTGGAGATATTTCAAAAACCTTATAAATTCATTATTAATAGACTTAATTTGAATAATTTGACTATATTTTTAGCTATTGTTGTATTAATTCTATTAACCTTTATTATTTTTATTTTTCACTGATTCATTGAATCAATTGCATCAAACAAATCTTATTTGCAGCTAAATAGTTAGCTATAAAATTTATTGTAATGCTAAAACATATCTTAGTGAAAAAATATATAGCAATATTTTAATTAATATTATAGAATCAACATATTCATAACAAAAATATTATAGGAATATAATTAAAAAATAGGTTCATTTAATGACTTAGGAAGACTTGACTAATAATGATGGATTATTTATTTATTGAATCCAAAATGGAAATGGAATTAATTGGGTTCAGAATTAGGATTATAGATGCTTAATTTTAATATCTATTTAATTTATAAATTGAGGAATTGTTCATAGGTATTTTAAGCTATATTACAAGCTTGATATCTATTCAAAAAGTTTTAATATTTTTACAAAGCTTTTATTTAAGAAAAAGTTATTAGGTGGAATTATACATATTTGAAATACATATTATTATGACCTTAAGTGAGTAAAACTAAAATTTAGTTAATTATTATTATAATAAAATAATACTTCAATATCTGTTGGTCGTACTGAACTTCAAATATAACTTTAACCAAGATTTGGAACTAGAAATATTGTGTTTTATTTTTATTAAGTCAAATTAAACAATATTGATATAATCAATCATAAACTCTGTTTAATATCTATGATTAACTGATTTAAATAATTTCATGCATATCAAGTAAAATAAGATTAACTATTTTTCATTATAGCAAATTCAAATTCGAAATATTAAATTTAATATCATAATATCATAACTTAATGGATAGATGGCAATTTTCATTATCAATGCAGAAAAACTTTGTACCAATGACTATTAAACTTAATAAACAAAATTAAATAATTAAACTTGAATTTAACCTACATCACTTCTCTCTATTAAATTAATTTTATTCAAAAGAATTTTACTTTTATATATATAAGTTTTATAAATATCAACTAAATAATAAGATTTTAAGTGATATTATATATTTTTAGATATATATAAATATAGCTATTAATAAAAAGAATTCAAATTGATTATATAATTATTTTTATTCAAAATGGAATATTTAAATAGAATAAGGAGGAAAATGTCTTTAAGAGCTTCCCCTCCATTAGAAGGCTCCGTTCAATTAGACAGATTTCACAAGTGTTGGACTTATTGTCACGTAATATTATTAATTTCTTATCAAATTATTTAATATTTATTTGTAATTTTATTTTAGAATACTTATTTTTTACAAGATCAGATATCCAATCGCAAAGTCCATGTGCAATTGACCGAAATCCCTGGGTATTTAAAAACTATGGTCGATATTCTGGTTCAGGAAGAAATAATGGAAGGAGAAGGCGTTACTGGATTGTGTATGGAATACCTTTTAAAGAATGGAGTTTTAAACACCTTGGTAACGATATCCAATGCCGACTTTCCTTTAGGAATTCGAGGAGAAACCATAAGAACCTTAACTAATTTAGTCAACCTATTAGATGCTAAATTTTTAGTACACAGTAGCGTGCATTTGCCCACTCTCAAACTTTTAAAGTTATGCATTTCTGATGATAATATGATGGCGAATCCAGGAGGTTTATTTAATTTTGGTATGGGTATCACACAATTTTATGTGGACGATTTAATCGAATTATTGTATACTTTGTGCGCTAAAATTCATTCTACTCCAGAGCTTTTGAATATTTTCTTTTATGATAAGAAGTGGCTTGTAACGCCTCAGAGAGCTGATAATAGTGGTAATAAAAGTACTTCACCCGTAGCTCCCTCTTCGCCTACGACGATGAACGAACCTGAATATGAGTGCTTACTATTTACCTATTTGCTTAAATTCGTTCATCGTGAGGGAAAGAGTGGTGATTATGCTAGAACTGGGCTCCTATTCTTATTAGAAATCGCAAGTGGTAGCTTTAGAGATTTTATTCTCTTACAATCTGATTTGGGTCCTATATTATCTGCTTCTTTAGGTGCATTGTATTCCCAACTTCCTCGAAAGCTCGTTGTCAAGTCAACAGATAGTCCTATTACACAGAATAAGGGCCAATCATCTCCCACTCCCGCTACCATTACGCGTAACTTGGAGCTTGAAGATTCTGAAGGCGTTTCTGAAGTTCAAATGAGTAACTCTGTCAGTTTCCACACGGTAATCGACAGTTTTCTCAAAACTTTAGAATTCTGCCAAGATGTATTACAGAGATGCCCAAGTCAGGGGATTTGTCAGTCTATCTTAAAGAGCGTTAAGGAGGTGTTTTTGGAAAATATTTTATATCCTTCAATGCTGGAATCTTCAGATCTCGACGGATCTGCAGTGGCCGTAGTATCATATCTCGATATTATCCTTCAGACTTTGAGAGATGGTGAACTTTTGGACTTATTCATCAATTATTTATTGAATTTGGAAATTCAAAATGCTCTTGGTATGCAAGACATGTCTAACTCCGGTCCCAACTCTCCATTGTCAATGAAGCAAGAGCTCAAACCTGAGTACTTAGCATTCAATTTGAAAGATCTTATTTTAAACAATTTGCAAAGTGAAAGCATCCCAACTCAAATTGCTGCTCTAAAGCTCTTAGATACTTTGATTAGCTATCATCCCAACTACTCTCATCATTTATTTGATACACAACCAGTCAATCCTAGTGAGCCTCCACATCTCATGCCTGGCAATGAATACATGTATTCGACAATCCACAGTCACTATAGAGAATGGGAAAAGTATAACGAATTAATCAAAGAAATCAATTCAGTCTCCAGTAACATCAGAGCCAGCGATGATGATGCCAGCATCAATGGAGAGTTAGGCGTACCACTTGGATTTGAACACTATGTCAGAGATTTGGAAGCTTCCTACTTTATGTCGCGCGTGCGCGAAGCTGGCAAGATCGTAGAATACACCCACAAGTCCCATAGCAGAAAGCAAACAGCTGTACATATTGCTCAGACTTCATCTCTTTCCACTTCTCCTACATTTATGAATCAATCACCCATTCCCCAGCCTATTACATCTCCTAAACCCACCAGTGACAATGTCAATTTGGCTAAACTCAAGGGCAAAGACCCATTAAACCCTAGAATGGTAAGGAGAATTATGGAAAAGGATCCCATTTTGCAGCAATTATTCACTTTTTTGGACAACTATTTTGATCACTCTTGTGAAGTGAATTTAGCTCTCACATCCACATTAACCTCTATTATTGGATGTATCCAATTGTCCATCTCACATTTGGTCCGCTTTAAAGACCGTGTTGATGTAAGCTTGTCAACTGCTACCACTGCTCATCAACTCAGGAAGAATCAGCGTCCATATATCGAGGGGAATACTCCAAACCTTCATGCCGATTCGGATGCTAATCTCACCATTCCCGACTCAGACCGCGACAGTGGCTACACACCCCACAGTGACTATGAGGACGACTCTGAGGATGATCTTGATGATGATGAAAGTATATATGAAGATTTCAGACACAGACCGCTTGATCAAATCAGATACACAGTACATCAAGTTGATGACTTCAGTGATTCAACCAACACGCCTTTACTCTATAACAAGCTTAGTAAGCTCGTGGAAAAGATCCACGCCAAGCATAACGAGGTGAAGCTCCTTGGGCTCTGGCTCGAGGAACGCCGCAGAGCGGTCATGTGCACCCATTATCCCACACACACCGAAGCCAGTCTTAAAAGCATTCTCAATTGGACGTCACCCGCAGGCTCCAGAAAACAATCAATTGCACCTGATGCCAATCTCGAAGATGGAATTTCACTCAATCCCAGTCTCGATGCCACAGGCCCTGGAGCTAGTATCAAAAATTCACTGAATGCCCCCGACAATTTGATTCACAGGGTCTATCTCGACAATATGTTAGTGCTTGAGGAATGGATCAAAGAAATTATGGCTAATCTTATCGTTCATGAGGGAATGGGATGGGATTGGTTACTCTATGTTTAACCACTTTTTTGCTTAGTTAATTCATAATAAAATTATAACTCCAAATTTTAATTAATGAGACTTTTTTAAATTTGAATGTAAATAAATATTTTAATATATAATTTTCAAAAACAAAGCTATAATATAAAACTAATACTCTTTTTTATTATTAATTACTTTTTGTTATATTTTCAATAAACTTTCAATACTTAAAAATTAGTTTATTTATTAAAGTCTAAAATTTGATATTTTATAAACCAATTAAATTTATTTATAGAAATTTTCTTTTTTGTAATATATTGTTTAATTGTTTAAAGAAATTATAATTACATAAATTGTAATCTAAAAATTTACTAAATATAGTAACTTTTACAAATTATTTTGAATTAGGAAATTTTTTATAACCTTATATATTTAATATTTAAAATAATAAGCATCTTTAAATCATTTTAAACATTAATTAAAAATAATTTTATTTCAAAAAACAATATAAAATTTAATATTAATAAGTTTTTTTAAAAATTAAACAGAAATGTTATATTTTATTATAATTTACTATAATAATCAATATTTGCTTATAAATAAAATATTTATTAAAATTTATAAAAAAATTATTTTAACATTATAATTTATTTTTAATAAAAGATTTATATTTAATTAATTATAATAATTCATTATATCAGTTTTAGTCTTTAGTTATATTAGTATATTTTATTGAATCATAAAAATTTTAACTTTTTTTAATTTTATGGATAAGCTATAAAGTATTTAATTTATATTATTATTAATGAAACTAAGTTTAAACTTTAATATATATTTAATATATTTATATAACTAATAATAAAATGTTTTAATAATTCTTAATCTAAAACAATAAGGTATTTCTTAATAATTTATTTTATTTTATTAATAATTTAAATAATGATAATTAAATAAAATTTCTAAATTCTAATAAATTTCAAATAGTATCCTTTCTATCTTTATTATAGTTTACTTAAGAATAAATAGTAAATATAGATAAAATATATATCTATAAGTCATTTATAAATTAAAATTAAATTTGCAAAATTTGTGGTCAAGTTACAATAATACTAATATAAAAATTTTTCGAAAATCACTATTTGGTTTAAATATGATCAAGTTTTGTAAAAATTATTCAAAAAATGACTTTCTTAAAATTAATTATATTTTTGAAAAATAAAAGATTAAAATATTTACCAACTCTTTAACTCTAAGGCAAAATTATAGAAAATATATTATTAAAAGAATTATTATTCTTTTTTAATTTGATTTACATCATAAAAAACACAATGAGTATTTTTTCTTCATTAAAAAAGGATTATATATAAACAGATGTAAGTTATAAAATATTAGAAAAATTAAATATTAAATTTTAAAATTACAATTAAAAATCCCATTTTAAATTCAAGATATATATTAAAATTCAATATAAGAAACGTATCACAGTATATAAAGAACAAAATTTAAGATATAAAAATAATGCAATGGCGGGGAATCGAACCCCGGCCTACCGCGTGGCAGGCGGTAATTATACCACTAAACCACCATTGCCTGAATATTGTGTTTGTTATTAGTCCTTGTAGTGTCATCAAGGGCCCTGACACAGCCATTCTTCAGGCCAGGTTGTGAAGCATGGCATCTACTAACTGTGGTAAACTACTGGTGATCAGTTCTCTGGCTATCCGGCCAAGATTACTTGTAAACAGTGCGTTGTAAAGAGCGACTAGACCAGTAGTAACAGTGGCAATCTGAGAATCCCAATGCTAAAAAGATGGAATCACAAAATCTCAATAGAAACTTGTGTAAAATGGATATAGAAGATGGCTCAAGTGGGACTATAAACAGCTACTCGGGTGTGCTAAAAGGGTGTTTTTTGGAAGTAGGAAAAGGTTTATTTGTATAAATAAGAGAAAAGAGCAAAAGAGCAAAAAAAGATAATGAGGAAGACTCCTTCTTATAATTAAGTGAAGTATTGTCGCGAGTCAGATGACTCCCTTCTACCTAAGTATCTTTACATCAACCTAATGTTAAAGCCATTTCTCCCTCACATACCATCTGCTCTTGCTCTATCTTTTAATTGACCAATGATGCAAGTCATCAGATAATCTCATGAATCACCTTACCCAACCCACACTATATAAAACCCAGAATTAGAGCTATCCTCAGCAGGAAGAGTTCAATCTGGGTCCTCCCAGCTACTTGCTTAAACCAATAAACCCCCTATCTCCCTAACACTTACCTAGAATTCCCTAGTTCTCTCTCTTTCACTTATACTATTCTGGACACAGCTTTCCCAAGACGCGTTAATTGTTGGAGAACCCATGCCCCCATCCCCCGTTCGCCGAAAATCACGCTGTTCAAATATTAACCACTAAGAATAATAATGGCTAAGAAACCAATACATTTAAAAATAATTTTATCGAAAAAGGATCGGATACCATTTACAATACAAGTCAAAATGAACGAAGAGACTGCTAATCACAACATCAATATGGACAATCGTCACCAGGAAGATAATATGATGAATAACAAAGAATACGCACTCCAAAAAGATACTCAAGATTTGAAACAACAACCCGATTTTATTCAAGGATTAAAAAAGTCACTTAATAATCTTAACCTTGAACAAACCATCACTCTGAAGAAATTAATTGAAGAAGCATCCAAGCCAGTTGATACCACTTTTAACAATGTTGACTTAAACTTTCATAGCGAAGATAACACTCCTAATATTGAAACAAAAACTCAAACAACAACCAATAATAACAATCTAAACCCAAGAAGTTTGAAACCAATATTAGCTCGTACACATTATTCAACCCCTACAATCTTGTAAATCAGACTAACTGGCTGTATTTGGATTCAAAAAAAGTCCGATTTCGAAGAATGGATAGAGCAAGTTAAAGTATTGAAGGAAGCTTGTGACTTGCCAGATAATATTGCATTAAAGAAGGTTCAAATTATTGTTGATCCGAACACTAGCCATTGGCTTAGAAGCATTATAAACCACAAACCCAACTTTACATGGAATGATTTCGTCAAGAGATTCAAAGAACATTTTTATGATCCAAATCGCAAACAAGGACTGATCACCAAACTATACTCAGTCAAGATGTATCAGAACGAATGTGTTGAAGACTTTGCTTACAGGATTGAAATTGGGCTCAATCTCTACAATATAGTCACGATATTGATCTTGTTGAAATATTTAAAAAAGGATCATGCCCAAAAATTCATATAAGAGTTATCCAAGAATCAGTCAACTTTAGCATTAGATCTGAATTCAGTTTTGATAGGATATTGGAGTCAGCAATTAACAATGAAAAAATAGTTATGGAATTTGAAAAATATGAACAGAAAGATGCCATCAACAGAAATCTGAACGAATTTATTAAGAAGCTGAACAAATTTGCAAAAGAAGGTAATCATTACCACAAAACCTACAAAAAATTCTCAAAAGAGCTGAGGTCTCTGTCTGAATCAAACTTTAACCATAAAGAGATCGGAAATGATAATAACGACCGCAAAGTAAATGAAAACGCTTCATTCTCTAAGGATAAAATAAGAGATAAAGAAGGTGAAGCAAACACCAAGGTAGATGGTCAGCTTATCAGGGATTTTACAATTGATAATTCATACAAACAAAACACAAGTGAAGTCACACTTAACCCCAACTTAATACAGAAGAATGATAAAGTTATCAGTGGGTGTATAATTACCTGTTCAACCCAGCCAGAATCCAATACATCACTATGCCATGATTCAGCTGGAACCAACCCTTCTCATAAACAGAACAAATTTTCAACCGTTGAACACGATGAGGACACAATTGAATTATTCATGGCTATGTCACATGGAAGAGATGAAGATGAGGATCACCAAAGTGAAAATGATAACAAAAAGATTAAATTATCGGTTAACAGTATACAAAACTCTATGACAAACAATGCTAAGCAAGATCAGCCAAATGAAGATATGTTCATAGAAAAGAAGAACAGATTCAGGATTAGAAAGAAGTCAAAGAGAGGTCATATTGAAGGAGCTGTTAACAAAGAAGACATGATCAAATCAATTCTAAACTACATAATTCAAATCCCGCTACACACCTTAATGGAACTAACACTAAAACTAAAAGCAGAGCTCATCAAACAAATAAATCCAAGAATTCCAAATCAAGCTCTTATAACAGATGTATGTGAAAATGCAATATTAGTCTCAAAATTGCACGAAGAAGCTATTCTACCAAAGAAATTTTTCAAACATAACACTGGTTACAACCTATCCACATTAGAAGATACTGTTATTGAAGCAAGAAAAAACCCTAAACTAAGAACAGGTATTGCCATCACACTTCCAAAGAATATGTACAGTAAACTCGAATCAAGATCTAGTCTAGTTTATAATGATAATTTAATAGTAGAAGGAGGTGTAATTGACAGTGGATATCAAGATGAGATATTTGTAATCCTTTGAAGCCATAGTAATATTGATAGATTAGTCAGGAAACTAGATACAATTGTACAGTTAATCCCAATGGAAAATCAACATACTCAGATTATTGAAGTTGAACTGAATGATTTACCGCACACTGATCGCAACAAAAATGGTCTTGGATCTACAAACAAAGTTGAACAAATTACTAACGAAGACAATCTATTAACTGGCTCAGGTTGTCCAAAAGCAGAGATCAGAATATGTGATACTGACACTATAACTTACATCAATGGTGGTGCTGGTAAAAATATCATGAGTCAAGATATGGCAAAGCTTGTTGGTATTGAAGAGTTAGAAGAAACTAATGTTACACTCCAAACATTGAATGGTATTGTATATCCAATTGGAGAAGCTGTTGAAGTACCCATTAAAATTGCTGGTATTAAGATGAAAGTCAATTTAATCATTGTGGAATCTAACAATGTACCTGTGTTACTTGGTCACTCTTGATTAAATACTGTAAACGCAGAAATGATGTGGAAAAACAGAAAGTTTACTATTAATTTCAAAGGCCAAAAAGGTGTCTTAGATACATTTACAAACAATAAAATTAACAATGGAAATTCAATTAAGTTTCAGAATCTCACGCTGATTTGATGCTAATTTTTGACAAAGGAGATTATAATGAATTGATTAAAGATTTGATAAATGTTTCTGGTAAATGGCATGGCAAAAAAGAAAGACTTGTGGAAATTTTTGACGCAAACACTGCAATTTATGCGAAATCCCTCTATGATTTAAATGGGACTGACAAAATCAAACACTATATTCCATTAGAAGATGAAAGCATGAAACCAATTTGCAAAGGAATGTCAAGAATCCAAGTCCACTTACAAGTTGAAGTAGAAAAAGAAGTTGAGCGAATGTTTGACACCAATGTTATTGAAGAATCCAATTCCCTATGGGCAAGTAAACTAATCATAGTACCAAAACAAAATGGAGGCATTAGAATTTGTGTAAACTTTAAACCAATTAACACTGTAACAATTAAAGAAAAGTATCCATTGCCAAATATACAAGATATTTTTGACACTTTACAATCAGGATTCATCTTTAGTATGTTTGATTTAATGAGTGGTTATTGGCAAGTCCATATGGCTGAAAAAAAAGCAAAATCAAGACAGCATTTCACACGCCTCAAGGTTATAACCAGTTCACTAGAATGCCATTTGGATTGATGTCAGTCCCTAGTCCATTCTAAAAGTTGATGAATATAACATTAAGTAAGTATATCAACACATTTGTGTGCATTTATTTAGATGATGTTATAATATTTTCCAAGCAATTGACAAACACCTCAAACATATTGATTTGGTATTTCAAGCATTTCATGATGCAAATTTAAAGATCAGCTTAGAAAATGTCATTTTCTGTTTGAAGAAATTAATTATTTAGGCTTTGTCATCAGAAAGGGAGTTGCCAAAACTAATCCAAGAAATGTGGAAAAAGTTAGGAATTTTAAGATCCCTAAAGACAAAACAGATGTAAAAGCATTCCTTGGCTTATCAGGAATTTATCGTCATTTTATTAAGAATTATTCAAAGATTGCTGCACCATTAATTGAACTTACCAAAGAAAAGACTGAATTTGTATGATTATCTAAAGAAGAAGCATTTCATATACATCAATAAATTAACCAGTGAACCCATTTTGATCAGTCTAGATTTCAAAATAGAATTCATACTATTAACAGACACTTCAGATCTGGCTATTGGAGGAGCCTTAGCACAGTTGGAGTCAAGTGGAAAAGAAAGAGCCTGTAAATATTTCTTTAGAATTTTGTCGCCCGCAGAAAAAAAGTACTCTGTTACTTGAAAAGAAGCTCTCACAGTAGTTTCGGCTATAACCCACTTTAGAAACTATTTATGCAGCAAGCATTTCACAGTCTATACAGATCATAGGCCTCTCTGTCAGTTTTTATTCACTACAGAAGCCTCTGCACAGTTGGCTTGATGGGTTGCTACTCTTATGGAATACAGTTTTACTCTTGAATACAGACCTGGTAAATGTAACGGAAATGCAGATGGATTAAGCAGGTTAGAATCCGAAGTACTATTTACAAAAGAAGTTGAAATGATCAATGGAAAAGAATATGACAAGACTTCAGAAGAAATTATACGTCATTTGCTAAGAATGAAATACGATGAAAAATATAAACCTGCAAAAAGTATGAGAAACAAATGCGTTAAGTTCAGAATCATTGATAACAAGCTATTCAAAGTCAAGAGATCTAAAGAAGGTATTATATACAAGCGAGTTCCAACTACAAAAGAGCGTTCCAATATTATTAAAGCAGCTCACAATGGATCATGACATTTCACAGCAGCAGCTACACTGGAAAAGGTTACATCAAATTACTATTGGCCTAATCTTGCAAACGATATCAGATCGCATATCAATTCCTGTAAGAAATGTCAAATCTTTAAGATCAAGTAAGTAAGCTCAACTGATTTGATTAATATTCTCCCTGAAGGTATTTTCGACAAATTTGGTATTGACTTCATCAGACCACTTCCCAAAACAAAGTTACCAAATAGATATATAATTGTAGCAACAGAATACTTATCAAAATGGCCTATAGCTGCACTAGTTAGAAGAGTCACATCAATTGTTGCTGCAGAATTCATATACAGAATGATCATCACTTATTATAGTATACCCAATGAAATTATATCTGACCAAGGTCACCATTTTATGAATGAACTAATCTCAGAAGTTTGCAAAATGTTAAAAACAAAATATATACATACTGCACCATATACACCTAAGTCGAATGGATTGACTGAATGTTTTAACGGTTCCCTTTGTAGCTCTTTAGCTAAGCTTGCCTATGAAGATGTAAACAAGTGGGATTATCATATCAACTCAGTACTGTTTGTGTACAGAACAAAACCTCACGAATCAACTAAGTCTATGCCTTTCAAAATGTTATATGGAATAGAAGCATCTACTCACTTTAAAGATAATAACCTCTTAATGGGAGTAGAAAAAAGATTATTAAGAAAAGGTCTACTGCAACACTTAAATCTCTTGAGAGTACAAACTCTATCTGATGCTGAACTGAAAGCTGAAGAAACACTTGAAGACAAAAAAATTAAAGTTGGTGATATAGTGAACTTTGGAGAAAAGACGTTGAAATCAACTTAGGTGCAAAATTCAAAGCAAAATGGGTTGCACCTTATAAAGTCATTGATAGTAACGCTAAGGGTACATATAAAATTATACCTTTACCTGGCACAAAGAAGAAAGTCACTGGATGAATTAACAAAGATATGCTAGAGCCATACAATGATTCAAACCACATGATGCAAACCAACTAGATGAATTCACTTAATATTGTCTCACTATTTATTCTATTTTATTATTATTTTTTATATTTATTGTTTTATCATTTTTTTATTTTTTCTATTAACATGTCTTGGGAAAGCTGTGTCTAGAATAGGATAAGCAAAAGAGAGATCTAGGGAATTCCAGGTAAACGTTAGAAAGATAGGGGATTTATTGGTTTAAGCCAAATAGCTGGGAGGACCCAGATCAGACTCTTTCACTGTAGAATAGCTCTGTTTTCTGGGTTCTATATATAGTGCATAGAGTAGTAGGTTTCTGGAGTTTTCTGGAGAGTTGAATCATTAGCTGATTAAAGGATAGGGTTGAAGTGGCTGGTCACATGAGGGGGGGAATGACCCTTATATTCAATTGAAGTAAGCATATTACTTAGGAGGAGAGTCACCTGACTTGTGACACTATCATTATCTTTCATATGCAAAATAATCACCAAAAAAAGAAAAAATATATAAACCCAAAAAAATTAATAATATAATAATATAATAATATAAATATTTATAAAAAACATATCCCCCTTCAAAAAAACATATATCAATGATTTGATATTCATAGTATAAAATGACTATAATAATTAATTTTTGTGATTTTGAAAAAGTACCAAATATAATAACTCAAGATATATATGACACCATTATAGAATACAGCTTGCTTTTACTGACATCATACTATTTTTACTGTGTTGAATATTTATTGAATTTGGTTTTTGATGGTATTATTGATCCTGATAATATAGATACAAAAGAACAGGTGGCAATTATAACTAGCTATAGCTAGCTAAATCTTGTAAGAATAGATTATGATAAAGACTTGAAAGATAAAGTATCCCCATATAGATTAATAATAACAAATATAAACAATGAGTGTATTTTTACTGGCAAACAGTGTGGTACTAAGATAACTCACAAAATCTGTCTATTGCTTAAGGTTAATATTATAGAAAAATACCTAGCAATATAATCTACAGAAATAAAATATATAAATATAGCTTCCAAGGAAAATTTTGTCTATTATCTCACCTATTTAGATAATGATAAAATAGAAGGCTTTGATTTGGATGTATATTACAAACTACAAAAAAGATATATTGAAGACTATCCCAGGGAATGTCTTTGCTCCAATGATACCTATAATATAAAATATATATACCCAATACATGGCCCAACCTTATAATATTTTAAGCTTAAAGCTTCATATTTCCTATAAAAGCCTTTGGCTTTGTAGGTAGTGTAGGCAGTGGAGCTGCTGAAGTATCATGTAGCTATCATAAGGACTATATGTTTATTTTAATCCTATTCAACATATACATATAACTGTATAATTATAGACTATTGGACACTTTTAAAATATTTTCCATCTATGCTGAGTGATATAATTTTTTTAAAAAAACTATGATCATTAAATTCTCATTAGATAAGGATATCCATCTTAAAAACCCCTGGAATTGTCATAAGTCAGATGACTCTCTTCTACCTAAGTATCTTTATATCAACCTAATGTTAAAGTCATTTCTCCCTCATATACCATTTGCTCTTACTTTATCTTTTAATTAGCTAATGATATAAGTCACCAGATAATCTCATGAATCATCTTACCTAACCCACACTATTTGAAACCCAGAATTAAAGCTATCCTCAGCAGGAAGAGTTTAATCTAAGTCTTTCCAGCTACTTAACTTAAGCCAATAAACCCCTTATTTTCTTAACACTTACCTAGAATTCCCTAGATCTCTTTTTTTCACCTATACTATTCTAGACATAGCTTTCTCAAGATATGTTAATTTATAAGCATGTGCATGCAATTACTAAATAACAATAAGGCTACTCAGATATAAACTAGCAAAAGGTTGATAAGGCTTAATTTGGTTAATCATGGACTTAGTAGTAAATTTGAGTAAGAGGGTATTAATCAAGTAATTATTATTATGATTATTAGATCTAAATTTCATATATCAATAAAAATATATAATTTTCATTAAATTATAATATTATTTTATTTTTTCCTTTATATTTTATATTCAATATAATATATATCTTTTAACTTTTATTAATTATTTCTTTAATTCAATCATAAATATTTTATATTTATTAGTTCAAAAAAATAGCAAATTTTTTAATTTCAAATTTTTCAAACATATTGCAAGCTTTGAAAATTAAATATAT
>JNEM01009533.1:0-12952 GCA_000697335.1 Conidiobolus incongruus B7586
TTTAAAATCTGTTAGAATTTAAAAAATTAACTTTAACTATTATTCTTTTAATTGTTAATAAAGTGAAAAAATATATTAAAAAATATCTTTTTATTTTAATGAAAGAATTATTTAAGAATTTTAATATTAGTTTTATAAATATTTTATAAATATTAAATTTTAAACTCAAATTAATAAATAAAAATACAAAATAAATACTTTATAATTTAACTAAAGCTTAAAAAAAGTTAAAATAGTTATTATTCAATAAAACTTATTAAAATATTACTAAAAGCTTAAATTTTACAATAAATAATTATAATTGATGAATCTTAAATCTTTATATAAAATCCTTTATTAAAATACATATCAAAATATTAAATTAAGTTAAATTAATCTTTTTTATAAATTTTTTTAAATAAATATTTTATTAATAAGTAAATGTTATATATTACTTTTATTCAATTCTTAAAAAAATAAATTAATAATAAACTTTATATTACTTTTTTAAATAAAAGTATTTTTAAATAATGTTTTTAATATAATTTAAGAAAACTTATTATTTTATATAATAATTATAAAATATATAAATTTAAAATTATAAAAAATTTCTAATTAAAAATAACTGGAAAAAACTATTATATCTAGTATATTCTTTAGATTATAATTTATATGATTATAATTGCTTTAAGCAATTAAAAAACTAGCTTACAAGAAAGAAAACTTCTATAGGAAAATTTAATTAGTTTATAAAACATCAAATTTTAATCTTTAATAAAAAGAATTATTTTTTAAATATTAAAAGTTTGTTAAAAGTATAACAAAAAGTTATTAATAATAAAGGAAACTATTAAATTTATATTATATATTTATTTTTATATATCATATATTAAAATATTTATTTATTTTTAATTGCAAAAAATTCCTATTATTAAAAATACAGAGTAATATTTATGAAAATTATAATTTATTACTTATCAGGTTTTGATTTGAATCTACTAATATAAAACATATTGAAGGTTGATTATTGAATATATATATTTTTAAATTATTTGGAAATTGATATCAAGTTAGAACTCAAATAAATATAAATTTATTTAAACAAATAATTTTATCTAATATATTTATGAATTGTTCTGTAATTCAACTTTTATATTAAGTTATGTAATAGTTTTTGTATTTTGCATTTTGTTTAAAAAAGGAAAAAAGATCATTGAGTTTATCAAAGAGTACAGAGGAATTGGAGCGAATGACCTGTTGATCTACAGTTGATTGCTCTACCACTGAGCTACACGCTCTTTCGCTTGCGAATTCCCGCATATCTAATTTTTCAAAATTATGCAATATTGATTTTAATAAATACATAAACCATTAGCATTTAAAATTTCAATATCGGTCAACTAAAAGTAATTATTATCAAAATAAATCTAGATTGCTTCTCATTTGATAAGTTATATTATCAATTCTTCAACCAATTTCATCAAGCTAACTATATTAGCGCCAACTTTTATGAATCATTATCCACTAAACAAACTTTGTATGTCATGTCATTTATAAAGATAAGATATTAATATTGCAAAATTAAAAAAATATCATAAAAATTAGAAATAAATATATCAAAAAATACCATTCATTTGTAGATACTGAAAGCTTTGTTAAGAGTCTGTAATTAAACTCTAAAATCATTAATTATCTCTCATTTATAAAATTTGATAACAATTAAAAATGACTAACTTGAGAGCTGCTAATTACACTTTCAGATTTGCCACAAAAAGTTGTTAAGTAGCCCTTGGCGAGGAATAACGGTTGGATCAAGTGTCAAAATTCAAAAGAGAAGTGGACCACTTAGTGTGTGAAGGAGGATTCGATATAGTCATATTGTGAAACTATGGCTGATACGGGTTGCGGAAATTGCCACGAGCATTCAAATTGCGGTTGGGGTTGCGATCGAATTGACGATTGTAGCGGAGAGGGGAAGGCGCTCCAAAGAGGCCACAATTATTATTTTGAGTGTGGGAGGCTGGGAACTGATGGAGAGTGTTTGATTGGTTGGATGGTGGCAAGGATGCCGAAGATGAGTCGAATTGCTTCACGTCTTGAAATAGTGAAGAAGAGGACAAGTTGCCAAAATTGTGTCCAAATGATGAAGTTTGACCAGCTTGAAATTGCGATGGATTAGCAAGAGTGGTAGGTATTGTAGAATTGGCGCGATTACCGCGAGATATGAAGTTGCTACTGTCATAATTAGAATTCGTGGTAGCGAGGAGTGATAAATTATTTCCAGTGGTAGTTGACTGATTTGATGAGTTGGGTGTGAAAAAGTTGCCAAAATTGGTGAATGATTTGCTGCGAGGACCAAATCCTGAAGCAGACTGCCCAAAATGACTAGAAACCGTTGTTGGATTGAAATGAGTTGAGGAATTCAAGTATTGCGAGGTGTTTCCAAAGTTGTAAAACCCTGATTGAGTAGAATCGGATCGATCTGAGTTCAATCCAAAAGCGGATCCCTTGCGAGTAAAGGTAGGTATAGCTGGATTTTGAAGACTTGGAATATTAAGAATTTCATCCCCGTCATCTTGCTCTTCCAGAGTAGGTGGCATTCCATATAGAGGGGGAGTAGGTTGAGATTTCAAATCAATATCTTCCAATTCGGAGGGCTCCATACGATAACGATCTTCGATATTTTTAGACAAATCTTCGAATACTTGGTCATCATCAGCCTGTTCCTAATTAAATCGTCAATAATATTTTCTAAACCATGGTTAAATTAATATTCTACCTGTTTAACTTCTAATAATTTAGAAATTTCACGAAGTTTTTTGAGTCTGAAAGCATCCTCTTTCTTAGGAGAATTTAAGTGAACTTGATTACTTTCAGAACTAGATCCTTCCAAAATATTGAGAATGGTAAGGTTTTTGTAAACCTTCAACTCAGGTAATGCAATCTGACGCTTTCCCTTAATATCTAATTTGATATCCGAAAAAGCGCCACAGAACGTGTAAATAGTGTCGCAAGCATCGAGAATACAACTGGGCTGCCTCGAATATCTAGAAAATTTGTCGAGAACCCAGCGCGAGTATAGGAGTACGGATGGAAGTACAATACGAACAATATCGGGCATTTTATCCAAGGTTTTAAAGCTTTGACTACCAGATTGTTGTGAGATTTTGATCAATTGATTACCATAAGATGTTAAAATTAAATCAATTTGATCCGATCCTGTCTCGGAATAAAATAAAGTTTTACCAACGTTACAATATACTTCTTTGGCACATATTAAAGTAATGGTGACGAAATTCAATATTTCTTGAAGTTGAGAATAACTTGATGATTTCAATAAGTTTTCAACTGAAGTTTCCATCTTTTCTATAATTTCTTCGAAGTTATTGTTATCCGATTTGAGAAAGATATGGCCCAATAATTGACAAATCAACAATTTAAAATTGGCAATCTCAAAATTTTGAAAATTTGGTGGTAGCTCATAATTGATAGCCTGACCGAAAATTGCTTTTAAATTTGTCAAAGAAGTTGGAAATGGATTATTAATTAACAAACTTCTGAAGTAACAATGGATAGAGTCCAAAAAATCGAAGCGCATGGCACTTAAGACACCCAACTGATTGTAAGGATGACCCTGATCCGGCATCAATTTCAAAGCAACCTTATAATAATACTCTGAAATAATTCCAGCTTTGGGGGATTGCGTTTCGATAATTTGATATCTCGCTAAATCGCCCATCCTAATAAAACTCTTAAAATACATCAAATAATTAATATGTTTAGTTTGATCCAACTCCCATTCCAAGTCGAAATTGGTAACTTTCTCCAAAATATTTGCATGGAATTTGGCATCTATTTCACCTATTAAATTAATATAAAATCCAATCGACTTTTGTAAAAATTGGTTAAATTGCAATCGATAAGTGGTTGCTTCCCCTCCTTCACTCTGGTTATCACCTATTAACAACCGGTATAATTCCACAGGTTGATAAAATCCCAACTTCCATAATTTTAATTCATATTCGACAACAGCTTCAACCTGCAAGTGGTTTAAAATTAAATTCTCATAAAATTCTATTAATCTAAATAATATACCTATTATTCAATATAAATTATAAAATAAATTATTTGTAAAAATGTTAACTCACTTGAATCGTTTCAACTTATTGATATTAGTTAAAAATTCTTGGGGTTTTAACTGAGATAATTCTATTTCTAACGCTTTAACACTAAATTAAAAATGAAATAAATATTTATTATAATGAAAAATTGATTTAAATTACTCTTTAGATTTTAAACACTTATCAAAATTAGAAGATTTCATTATTATTTTGTTTTTTTGGTTGATTAATTTAAATCATTAATATCTTATTAACTTGTTTTAATTTAATATTATTTTTTACATTTATTAAATGTAAAAATTGTCTTGATCTGTTTGAATCTAAATTGTTTTATCAAGATAGATGGATTTTAATTAAACTATGGGTTTATTTGGGATAATGTGATTTATGGCTTGTATTAAATGAAATTGAAAAAAAATTAATTTGTTGAATATTAATAAATACAAATTTTTAAATATTTTTTTTATAATTTGATAACTTAATATAGACAATAAACTATATTATATTTGGTATATCAACTAATTTAAAGTTATATTAATATGTTTCAACTTATAACCATGAAATTAACTTGTGAATATTTAACAATTAATTTTCTTGATGTTTAAAAAATACACTAAAATTATATGTTGTTATATAATTGACCAAAAAGTATAAATTGTTTAATATAAATTATAAAATATAAAATATAAATATTGAAATATTTTTATTAAATTTTTAATTATAATATTTTTTTTAATATAATTTAAAATTTAAAAAAATGTAGATAATTAAAAAATTTAAATTAAATTTTTCTTTTTTGATAATTTTTAAAATTAATTATAATTATTAATCCCATAATAATCTAATCAGATGACGCATTTACCTATCCCCAATAAACTCCCTAAGTAATTATCATTAATTATTAAATTCAAAATAATTCAATTATTCAATACAAATAAAAATAAATTAAAATAATGGACAGAGTACAAAGATTCTTAGGAGGTGGAGGAAGTGTCCAACCTGGTATGGACTATCGTGCTGGTGACACTTCTGAAGTCATTCATATCTCGAGTTTAGCTCTCTTAAAGGTAAATTGCTACTAAAATTTCAAAATTTTAATTTATTAACTGAGGTTTAGATGTTAAAACATGGTAAAATAATATTTTAAAAAATTGTAAATAAAAAAAATATTAAATTAGAAATAGGTAGAGCTGGTGTCCCCATGGAAGTTATGGGCCTTATGCTTGGTGAATTTATTGATGACTATACCGTTAGAGTTATCGATGTTTTCGCAATGCCTCAAAGTGGTACGGGCGTTTCTGTTGAAGCTGTAGACCCCGTTTTCCAAACTAATATGTTGGATATGTTGAAACAGACTGGCAGGGATTTGAATTGTAATTGTTTGTAGAATGTGCATTGATTGGTTTAGACCTGAAATGGTCGTAGGTTGGTACCACTCTCATCCTGGTTTTGGTTGTTGGTTGTCTAGTGTCGATATTAATACGCAACAGGTAACCATTGATAGAATTCAATTATTCAATAATATAAATTGAATATTTATTAATTTAATATTCAATAGAGCTTCGAATCCCTTCACCCCAGATCCGTAGCAGTAGTCGTAGATCCTATTCAATCTGTTAAAGGAAAAGTAGTAATTGACGCATTTAGATTGATCAACCCTCAAATGTTAATGATGGGCCAAGAACCCAGACAAACCACATCCAACATTGGTCACTTGAACAAACCCAATATTCAAGCATTGATTCATGGCCTAAATCGCCACTACTACTCCATCGCCATCAACTATCGTAAGAACGAACTCGAGCAGAAGATGTTATTGAATCTCAACAAGAAGACTTGGACATCTGGCTTGACTTTGACTAATTTCACTAATCATGCGGACTGCAACTCGGAAAGTATCAAGAAGATGTTGGAGTTGACGGAGCTTTACAATCGTTCCGTCCAAGAGGAAACTACTTTAACACCAGAGCAATTAGCCACGCGTCATGTGGGTAAACAAGATCCCAAGAGACATCTGGAGGATGCTGTCCAAGATGTTATGTGTCAAAATATCGTTCAAACTTTGGGTACTATGATCGATGCCGAAACTTTTTAGTTTCACTTAACTATTCCCATCATCGTCATCATCAACTTCATAATGTGATATTGAGTTTAATAAAATTATTTGTATTCAATTTTTCAAACCATTTTTTAAGTAATTACCAATCAATAAATATATTAATAATTTCAATTTATTAAGTTAAAAAAATGTTTTAAAAAAATGAATATTTAAAGTATAATGATATTATAATATATATGTTAGTAATAAAAATAATGGTTATTTCAAAGTTAATACTTTTTTAAAGTAAAAAAATTATAATAATAAAATTACAGTTAATCAGTCAGTTATAGTCTTTTCCATTTCCATGTAATGTAACAATTCATTCCCTCAAACTAACTGCTGCTGGAAATAGCTACCCTCGGTGTAAAATTCTTAGAAATTTCTTTCAACTCTACAATTTTTAATTCATCATCAGGATTGTCTCTAATTTCAAAATCTTCATCGTTGCTGAAGTAGTTCTGCTTGATTCGAAAACTCCTGCGCTTGCGTTCTTTGTCCTCCTCAATAAGTTTTAAGGTGTCGAAACTTTGGCCAGAGTGTGTGAACGCAATGGTGAGTGGGCGTGGGATCTTCGTCATCAAGCGGTAGAATTGGTCTTTTGTGGGTAGCGAAAGGTTATTGCGAGTGGGCTAAGAATTGACGATTAGTTAGTATTTAATGGAAATGTTGAGCGATTAGTTGTTAAGTGTTAAGAATGATAGATATAAAGCATTATGATTAATGATTAATGATAAACAACTTACCGATAGCAAAGCTTTCACAATCAATCTTTGTACTAGACCAGGACCTCCGTTGTTTGTGGTGGACGGTAGCATATCTATGGTACTCTCTTTAATACGATCCCAACTCGTCCTGATATCCCCATTATACTTATATTGTATCGGTTTAGTCTCCAACGTAGAAAATTCTACACTGTCCACGAGTAAATCGCCATTATCTTTGAAATCGAATAAACCACTCTTGGGTCGCATAGCCAACGTTGTTGTCGTCGTCAACGTTGCGACCGCCCCAGCCTTTGATAGGGTTTTGAGTGGGACTGACATAGGTTGCTTGGGAGGGGTTGGTTTCGAACTATATATAGTTAATATTTTTCAAAATTGATAATAAGATATAAGAAATTACCTAAAACTCCAACTCAACCAGTTGGATAACTTATCAAAGAAAGTTTCTTTTTTGACCGGAACTCTATCATTAGGTCGGTCCCTTTTAAATACAATTAAAGCGTCATCACTCGACTCACCAGTCTCTTGGGAGTGTTTAACCAATTGTTTATTATTGTCATCTTCCACATACTCAATATTTCGACTATTCTCCGTTTCTTGAGGATTCTCATCCTCTTCTCCCGATTGAATATCATCAGTACCGTAAGGGTCGTAATCCACATCACTATTGAAATGAATATCCTTAGTACTTTCAAACCTAACAAGTCCACACTTTGTAACGTTTTTGGACTTTAAAGTATCCACATTTAATTCATTCGTTGGAGGTGCTTCATAATCCTCATCTGTGGTATCCAAATTTTGACTAATGTTCTCCTCCGGAGAGACTAAAGTGTCACAACTGTTGACTGGTGTAATAGTTTCTTGAATTTGTTTATTATTATTTATTTCAACATTTTTTGTAGGCTCAATATCGTTATAATTAATAGTAATAGTTGGAGTATTATCAGATGAAATAATTTGATTATCTAAACTCATCAATAAATATTATATATATATATATAATACCAAAAAAAAGTACAAAAAATATAATTTAAAAATTTAAAGTAAATGCTATTGATTGTTTTGGAATGAATTTAAATTTTATGGAATTCTGTATAATGAAATTAGCACAGTTTCTTAGAATGATAAATTGTTTAATTCCTAAATCGGTTACTCTGAAGATGTTTATCATACTTGAGTACCAGTTATCAGTGAACTGGATCATTTAGGATCTTTGTTAAAAATAATAATAAATAACTATACCCTGAATATATTTGATCAAATTATTAATTAAATAGCTATCCTTTTTATCGTCATATATTTTAGTACAATTATTTTATTGATATTGAATTTAGTAATCATTGTAAGGGTAATAATTAATTAGTTTAAAATTATTCAGATATTAATTTGAGGTTACCAAAGCTTGATTTTTATCAACAAAGCTTTTTGGTTTAATAGACGTTTATCAATATATTATTCATTTTTGGTATATTAAATGGAGAAATTTTTTAATATAGAATAATGAAGTAATTTCAAGATCATATGAATTAATCAATAATCAGGATCTTGGGATAATTAGAGTAGCCACCAAATTTGAAATCATAGCATGAGTTGAAAATTTGGTTGGAGGTTGAGTGACTCATAATCATTTATTGTTTTTATATCTAATTTCTAAAATTAGTAATCCAATTTTAAAGTTGATGAATTGTATTCCATTATAACGAAAAATTGTAATTTTGAAAATAATTAGATGAATATTCGTTTAGTAAGATATGTAATAAAAAGGAGTATAAAATAGAAAATAGTTTGAAACAATAAAAGTTGCCTGAATGATTTGAAATGTTTTAATATCATTGAAAAAATATAGAAATGGAAATTTTGATTGATATACCAATTAATCGACTTGATGAATTAATTAATAATTAATTTCTACTGAATAAAATATAATGATTGTAAATACTGCGATCATATTAAAAAATACATAATTTTATGTATATAAAATATTGAAATACTCTTTTTTGAAGAATCACAATGGTTATTTTATGAATATTGAGGAATATGTAATTATATTTGAAGATGAGAGTATAGCTGAGTGATAGAAAAATCCACTACAGACTGGTTAGTCTTGGCAGGCTCCGATCTGACTTGGTAAAAATTGAAGCTGAAGATTTTTTATACAATTTGAAAATTTTGTCAAGCTATAATTTTTATCAATTATCAATGAAAAATTAAGAATATGATAACATATTTATATATATTTAGTATTTTTTATGAAATATCCATAAAATATTGCCTTTCTCTAAAATTAAAATTATTAAATACAACTTTTTCAATATATAAGAATGATCCAATTTGAGTAATGGTTTGAAAGATATCAAGCTATTTATCTTCAAGTTTTCAAAAATCCATTATGATAATGACAGCACTTTAATATTCCAACCAAAATCATTTGCCCTAGTAATTGTATTTAATGAATATTTTTTTAAAATTTTATAATATTTATTAGATTAATATCCTTCCAAAGTATTGTAATATTCAATTAAATGAATATTAATTCAATTTTTGATTAATTTTTATATTCATATTTAACTTTTGGATTTAAAAATTTGAAAAGTGATAAATTAAATTTGGAATATTTTCATAAATTGAAATATAATATATATGATAATTTTTCATTTTCATTATTTTATACTTTACTATTATTTAATCTATGATAGAATAATTAATAAAATATATATTAAATAAAAAATTACTTCAGAAATAAAGATAACAAATGACAATATTAAAATTTCATTATTGGGTCCGAACATTACATCATATTGTTTCAATATTGATTATATTATATATGATGTGATTAAATTTAATTAATATATATAATAAAATATTATATTTTACTAAACTAATTTGGAGAATAGTAAAAATGTGAAAATAGTGGAAAAGATACTAGGAAAATAGGAAAATAAATGTGAAAGATATCTATAGAAAATGAATGTAAAAGATATCTATAGAAAATATTTGCTTGAATAAAATAGGGAATAAAATTACAAAGATTTTATATATCAAAATGATAAAGATAATATTCGTTTTTAATATAATGAAGGAAAGATAATGATGAACAAAATAAATAATTTTCAATGAATTCAAATATACTAAATATATTAAGTAAACCAGTACAACCGATAATAAGGGCGTATAGCTCAGTGGTAGAGCAATCGACTGCAGATCGATAGGTCGTTGGTTCAAATCCGACTGCGCCCTTAATTATTAATATCTTCCTATCTTTTTTCAAACTCCTAATTATTATTTATTTAATTCTTATTTCCCTAAATAAATAATAATATTTAAAATTCTCTTTAATAAACTCGTCAAATTAATCCTATTTTTAAAACATTTTAACCTTGTAGTCAAATTAATAATTTTATTCTAATACAATATCATTATCAATGATATATTTATACGGATATAATATTTGATATTTTTTCAATTAAAAATAGCTTTAATATTAAAATTCAATTAACTTTACATATTATAAATATATTTAATACCAAACATAGCTGAAATTAAAAGAAAAGTTGATTGAAATTGAACGATATATAGATAAAGTTTAATAATTGATTACAAATACTAAAATCAAAGAATATATTCATATATATCTCAATTTTACAATTCACTGTATTTTTTATAATCACTTAAGACTATGATTATATTAAGTCAAAATTGACATTTTTAGGTGTATAATAAATTAATATATAATATAAATTTTTGATTGCAATTATGTTATTTAAATTTTTGAGCAAAACATATCAATATCAGAAATATAATTTATATAATTATGTATACAAAGTTTAGGATATCAGATTAATATAACATATTTAACTGTAAAATTATTATCAATAATATTATATTATTTTTAAACCAGAAATATCAATTTAAATTTTGAAATTGAATTTAATGCAAGAATAATATTTTAAGGATAATCACCATGATTTCAATATAATCATTTAATATATAATTTGATTAATATCATCAATATGTTTTTTGAAATTAAAATATGAAAATGATTTAAATTTAATTGATAATAAAATTATAAATCAAAATCATATGAGTATATCCTACTTAGGAATCCCATAATTCCAATCAACCCAACTTCCAAACAAAGATTTCCATTGAGATAGCCATCAAGTGTGTAAAGTTTCTAATTATTACGAAATCTTTAATTAACAACTAAAAATCAAAATGAACAAATTTTTCGGAGTTCGCACCTTTAACACCCCTATCGTTCGTCCCTTGTACCCCTTCTTCATCGGTATGGCCATCACCTTCTACGGGGTTGTTAAATTGCAAGCCGCCATGTTGGACACTGAAGAATGGAGAAACAACCCTCAAAGCCCTACCTGTAAGTATTAATTCTACCCATCAATTATCCTTTATAACATTTATTAACTCATTTTCTTAATTTTAGACCAACCTAAGAAAGATCACCACTAATTGAGTGTCACTAATTAGGCAATTAATAAATCACAAAATCTTTTCCAATTTTAATAAGGAATTTAGCCATCTTTTGACTTATACGAATTATATAATATTTGATGTATCTTTGGCTTCTTAGGTTGACGTCTAAGATGAAATTGATGACGATTTTAATTGAGTTAATTTCTACTAATGTGATAAATTATTTTATTTATAATTATAGCTATCAGAGTAATTTTAACTAACCGAATTATATAATTCTTGTCACTTTTACTTATATTATTAATATTTCATATATTAAATAATTACTTAATCTATTTTTATTTCTTAATTTATGTGGAATTAAACTAGTGATATTATTTTTATTTTTTTATTACTGTTTATTGTAAAATAAGTCAATACATTTCTAATTAATTCTTTAAAATTTCATTACATTAGTTATTTTTTAATTATAATTATTATTATTATTATTATTATTTTAAAATATATGACATCATCAGAAATATACCATTACTTTTATATTATACACCACTAATTATTATATAAATACATAATTTCTATTTTTACACTAAATTATATACCTATAACCTCAATATTTGTTGAAACATTGTCATATTTAATTTAATCAAAACTTGGTTTATTGAACTTATAACGAAATATAGATCTAATACCAATATTATTACCTAATAGATAATATCACTTACTATATTTACTCTATTTAATTATTTCCTTTATTCTGAAGATTAGTAACTGTATAAATTTATTTATCATTTGTTTATTATACTCTTAATATATTTATAATATTTGATATTTGAAAATAGCTATCATTGTACCAATTTTGATTGATCAATGATTTCAATATTTATTTTTTTTTCGATTTATTTTGCTACTACCATTTTTCTATTATTAATAGGTTAAAATATATAGTTTAAATTTAATTGGTATATTATTTATTAATTGTTTTATAAAATTATTTGATATGTAGAGATATACTCCTAATTATAAATACATATATGTATATTTAATATTTAACATATCGTTATTTTTATTTTATATTTATGAATTAATATTTTAAATTGACATTTAAATAATATCGAATATTTTCCAATATATTCAATCAATTTAATTGGTAAGGTTATATATTAAATTATAAAATATATTAAGATAACATTTATATATTTCATTTTAGTTGTTAATTATATTACTTATTAAGGAATATTTAATTATTTCACAATAGTTATCAAATTTCTTTTTGAGATGAGCTTTTCATATTAAAACTATTCTAAACAGAATATTTGAAGCTCTTATTCGTTAATATATGGTTTTTATTATTAAATTTTGAAAATATTAGTTTTCAATCAATATAATGATTATATAATTTTAATAATTAATAAGAATGACATTATTATAGTGAAATATTGTAAAAGATTTATTTTTTTTCATTATATACAATATAATATATTTTAATATATAAATTTGATTAAAATTTTTATTTTGATATTATCTGAATTTTAAATAATAAAATTAATTTAAAATTGAAAATCCATAAATATTTGATTTATAATAATAAAAATATATAA
>JNEM01009534.1:0-24287 GCA_000697335.1 Conidiobolus incongruus B7586
TTATATTATATTATATTGAATAAAAATTATTAAACTAAAGGTTTTAATTAATATTATTTATGATATTAATATTAAATTTATATTTTCATTTTTTTGAAATATATTTTATATATATACTAGCTTGCAAAAATGAGTCATAAAATAAAAATCACTTATATATTTACCTATAACTTAAACAATTCTTAACTAAATTAATTTAAATTAAAGTATATAATTAAGGTATATTACCTGATTATAATAGGTTATATTTAATTATATTTAATATATTATTGGTTAATATATCAAATCTTATATTTTAAATATGGTGAGTCATAAATTTACAGGTTTAGGAGTTAAAGGGGTATATAAAACAAAAATTATTTAAATCTTTTTTTCTTTTATTAAATTATATATATTTATATTAATATTATTATTGTAAATTATTATTTTAAATAATAATATTATTAAAATACCTAAATCCCTCTTTAAAAAGATTCACTTATATATTAATCAACTCTATAGTAAAGATAAATCAACTTATGAGATTACTGGAATTACTAGTGCTAGTTAGTTTACTATAGCTAGGGTTGTTAAAAATTATGGTAAGGATATATTTAAACTTAAACTTAAGCATGCTAGGATTATAGATAAATATGATGAAAGGTATATTTATAGGTTGGTTAGTACAGGTAAGTGTAATACTATTATAGAAGTACAAAAAGAATTACAAAACTATACAGGAATATTAGTTAGTACTGATACTATTATATATATTTTATATAATAATAGATACCACTTGCATTTTAAGAAAAAACACCCCCAACTAAAAAAGTCCTATTATAAAGCTAGGTAAGAGTTTGAATGTCACCACTAAAGCTGAATTAAAACTGATTAGAGTAAGGTTATTTAATCTGATGAAACAAAAATATACTTTAGTAGATTTAATAGAAAAGCTAGATGTTTCAGAAAAGACAAAGAACTACTTTGTGACCATTATGTTATTTTAACCCAAAAATATAATAGTGGGTCAATTATAGTTTAAAGATATATGTTATCTTTTGGTGTAAGGTATCTTTGTAAAGTTGATGGGGGAATTAATATTGAGATATACTAAAATATTCTAAACAATGAATTAAAAAAAACTATTGAATAGTATAGGTTAAATAAATCAGATGTTATTTTCCAACAAGATAATACCCTTTGGTATATTGTTATTTCTACTACCAAATGGTTTAAAAATAATAAAATAATAGTTATAAAGTAGCCTCTTCAATCCTTTAATTTTAATCCAATTAAATACCTTTGGGATCAGTTAAAAAAACAGTTAAAGCTTTCCCATCAATAAAAAATTTAAATGAGCTTTAAGAATATATTCAAGAAGCTTAGAACAAAATTAATCCTTCTTAATATAAAAAGTTAGTTGACTCTATACCCTATAAACTTAAGGAAGTTAGGAAAGCAAAAGGTGGATATACTAAGTTTTAATTTTCTTTCTATAACTAAAACACACAAATTTATGACTCATCTTAGGTAAAATTTAAACTTTAATATATCAACTAAAATTTAATATAATTTGATCAAATATACTTAATTATAAATAAATAATATAAGTTTATTATATATTTTAATTTAAATTAATTTGATTAAGAATTAACAGAGTTATTGATAATAATATATATAATCATAATTTTATGACTCATTTTTATGGGCCAGTGTATATTAATCTTTTAATTTTTTCAAAAAATATATATATAATATAATAATTATTTAATTATTAAGTAAATTATTAGAAAAATATTATTTAATCAATTAAAATCAAAAAAAAACTATTAAATTATTAAGATACTAGTTATTTAAATTCTTATATATATTTTTATATAGTTTAGTTAATTATAAATTATATAGTTAATTTATATATTTATAACTAAATTAATTATATAAATGATATTAAATTATCTAATAAATGAGGTCTTTTTTTTCTCAATTTTTATTATTCTCTATCCTCCTTAATATTTTTTAAGATCAAAACTATATTCTATCAATATTATGACAATATTGGCATTACGTAATATAAATGCTAATATATCAATAACTTATCTGTATTCAAAGCTTAATTAGACTTTGTTTATATCTTCATACTATATTATCATATTCCATACCATATTACTTTATACTAAGTCTTCTTTTATATTATATTGGTTTAACTATTATTACACTTATACAAATTAATAAATTATTTTTATATGAGTATTATTCAAAGAAAATTATTTTATAACATTGATATCAAAAACCAAACACTTGAATAACTGCTAAATTATAACCAAAGCTTAGCTAGATTAAATTAATTAATGGAAATTTGAATTATTAATAAAAAAATATAAAAGAAAAAAAATAATTTAAATAAATATATGTCAATATTATTAAAGATATAAATATTTTAATATAATTTTGAATAACAAAATCCAAATAATAAAATATACTATAATACCTTTTATTTCTTTTGTATTTTATAATTCCATATTTTCAAATAAAAACAAGGTAAATTTACATAATTACTTGATATAATTATTCTTGAAATTTTGAACAGAATCGCAGTCAATATAAAAATACAATTATTATGCTAATTGAAAATGAAAATTAAGGATATTATTGCATTAAATTTTGATATTATAAATTCAATAAAAGTATTTAGAAACTAATATAATTTAATATGCTAATTACAAAAAATTTATATAAATTTCCTAATTATCAATTATTGATAAATATATTTACCACTATTATAATAATTAAATTAGATGTATGCTTCAGTGGTATTATAATATTAATATTCAAATATTAATTATAATTATTGTTTCAAATTCGATTATGCCATTTTTTCTACTTATGGTTAATTTTGGTTGCTTGATTTAGCATCTAATAATTAATCCAATGTACAGGTATAATTAATAAAAATGATAGCAAAGGATTGGTTTAATATTATAATGTACAAAATTTGTAGAAATATTTGATCCTTTTTAATTAACTTAGGCGTCTCTTTATAAATGTATCGTTTTTATGCAGTGACTTAACTTTGCTGATCAGTATTATAATAATTGAAGTTAGGCATTAATTAAATTGTAAGCCGTTAATTGATAATATTATTTATGGTTAAAAATCTGAAATATAATGATAATATATAAATTGTAGATATGTGTAAATTAATGAATAATTCTGATTTGTAAAAAAAATGCAATTGAGTTATTTTTATAGTGTTGTTTCCATCTTCTTTGCTTTGGGTTACGATGGTACCATCGTTCGCGATCGTTACATCATTACAATGAAGCAATCTGATAGACATGATTACCGTTCTCAAATATCCAACTTTGACCGAATGATCAGATCGAGTAGTCCAAACAATCGAATCAACCACCACTACCAGAAAGCTTTGTATGGTTTCTCCGCTAAATTAGATGCTGCCACTGTTGAACGAATCAAAGAGCTACCTGATGTCGCTAAAGTCAGTCCAGTAAGAATGATGAAATTGGCAGCAATACAAAATAATGCAACTTGGGGAATTTCTCGTCTATCTACACGGAGTAAACTTGGAAACTCCCCTTACACTTTTCGTTATAAAGAAAATGGTGGCGAAGGAGTGGACGTCTATCTTCTTGACACTGGTGTGAATCTTCAACACGAAGAATTCGAAGGTCGAGCAGTATGGGGAGCTACGATTATAAAAAATGCAACTGATACTGATATTGATGGTCATGGAACTCATTGTGCTGGGACTATAGCTGGAAAGACTTATGGGGTAGCGAAAAAAGCGAAGATTATTGCCGTTAAAGTACTGGATAATGGTTATGGACCAGATGAGGACTGTCTTGCTGGGATTGAATGGGTATTAAATAATGCAGATCTCTCCAAGAAAAATATCATGTCAATGAGTTTGGGTTTGGATTATCCAGATTCAGAAACATCTCATGAAGTAATTGAAGCTATAGACAAAGCATATGGTATGGGAATACTCTCAGTGGTAGCTGCAGGAAATGATTCTAAAGATGCATGCACAGCCTCTCCTGCGAAAGCCAAGAATGCCATTACAGTTGGTGCCACAACTATTCAAGATGAATTAAGTTGGTTTTCAAATTATGGTGCTTGTGTCGACATCTTAGCACCCGGATCCAGTATAACCTCAGCTTGGATCGGCAATACAACTGCAATCAAAACCATCTCGGGCACCTCTATGGCTACTCCTCATGTTGCTGGATTAACTGCTGTTCTTCTCAGTTCTGGTATTGCCCCACATGATGTTCCAGGCAGATTAACCAAGACTGCAACTAAGGATGCTATTACAAAAGTTCCTCCTAATACACCTAATCTTTTGGCTTATTACCCAATATATTAATCAATCTGATGAAAATAATAAATTTTTAGATCATATTAATTGATCTTTCAAAATTTATAGAATTTGAAAAATATAGTGAAAAAACTAACTAATGGTAATATATTACTGTAATTATAAATTTAGATATTTCAAAATTCTCATAATATCATCTCATTTTGGTATTAAATGATTTTATTGTGCAATTTTATTATATTGAATTTTAAGCTTATTTGATACAAGTATAGGGTTTCAATAATAATATAAATAATACTAATTCAAATTCATAATCAATACACTTGTAGCATTTTAAATGTTGGTAGTAACATTTTTATAATAATGGGTCGTTAAATATAAAATTATTATGTACTATAATATTAATTACATCAAATTAAGTCTGTTTAACCTAACTTTTGCAGGAAAATTTGTAATCATCTTTGGCTTAATTAAAATAGACTTGAATAACTAATCAAATTAGCAATGAAAATAGTTTGCCAGAAATATTTGAGTATATCAATTAAAATATATTAAAATTATAGAATATTCGTTTGCTTCCAGTAATTACAATTTAACGAGACTATTGAAATTAAAACTTAGAAATAGATATTTATAGCTACATAAATGAAAATTTCAGTTAATAATATTACCAACAAAATTGAAATGAAGACGTATGTGAATATTTGGAATGGGTGAGCCATAAAATGATAACCGAGGATCATACACTATAATCAAAATGATAAAAAATAATTTTGAACATGTTTCAAATAAGTTTATTGTGCTTGGGAATTGAATAAGTGATTAGTAAGCTAACAGTCTAATTCGGCATATAATTTGACAAGATGACTATTCCCAATCTGAGTATAATAATTAATCGAAGTAATATAACCTTATATACGCTTTTAATATTAAATATTGTATTATTTGGATTTTTTTGTTTTTCATATCTTAATTTCTTTATTAAATTTTTCCAAAAATAATTTCAACAAGAAATTATTATGATTATTGCATACAAAATATAAAAATTAAATTAAGGACTTTATGGTTATTGGAAATTTAATTAACCAAATTAACGAAGCTATTTTATTCAAGGCTCGAAATTGAATATTCAGAACCATTATTGATTTTGTGAACTTAATAGGACCCTATGATTTATATTCAAGTTATCATATGATATTAACAATAATCATATGATGAAGTTAATTTAGAATCGCTTATAAAATCATATAAAATTATATAATTTATTTCAGAGGATGTTAAGAAAGTTTATTATTTATGAATAGACCGATTAGAGTATAATATTTTGGTACTCAATGTAATAAAGAGAAAATAACATAATAGCTTTTTCAAGAAAGACAACAGGAAAACAATCGCCTTTTTAACTAATTATATAATTAATTTGGAAAGCCTCATAAGGCAAATACATCTGCAATAGTATATTAAAACTTTAATAAGAACGGATGAGTATTTTTATAAAAAAATATTTTAAAAATAGTTTAAAATATCGTTAAATTAAATGGATTAGGTCTAAAAATGATTGTCAAATCAGAAGATTAGATAACATAAATTAATTTTTTAATTAATGCTTTCCATTATATGCATATCAATGGATAAGTTGATTGGAAAGTATATAAAGCCGATTATATTCATTACAAAAGAAATAGCATCAAAAAATATCAAAATGAAGTTGAATATTTTAGCAATTCTAGCCATCTCTTTCGTAGCAAGCAAAGAGGAAAATATTGTGAAAGATCGCTATATTATCACTTTGAAACAAACTGAAAGACGCAGTTTCCAATCTCAATTAGCCCAGGTTGAGCAAGTGATCACTATGGCCAGAAGTGCTGACAATAAGGTAAATTATCACTATGAAAAGTCTTTGTTCGGCTTCTCTGCCAAAATGGATCCTGACACTTTAGAGCGTGTCAAGAAATTACCTAATGTCGCTAGAGTGAGTCCCGTTAGAATGATGAGTTTGGCTGCTGATCAACCCAATGCAACTTGGGGTATTTCTCGTCTTTCCACTCGTAATAAATTAGGAAGTGCACCTTATACTTTCCACTATAGGGAAAATGGCGGTGAAGGTGTGAACGTTTATGTTGTCGACACTGGTATTAATTTACAGCACCAAGAATTTGAAGGTCGTGCTTCATGGGGCGTCACAATCCCCAAAAACGCCACTGATACAGATGTTAACGGTCACGGAACTCATTGTGCTGGTACTATTGGAGGAAAGACATACGGTGTAGCTAAGAAAGCCAAAATAATTGCTGTTAAAGTATACCATGGAAACACTGGTCCTGATGAAGACGTGCTTGCTGGAATAGAGTGGGTTTTAAACAATGCAGATCTCTCCAAGAAAAATGTCATGTCAATGAGTTTGAAGACAGATTATCCAGATTCACAAACCTCCCAAGAAGTTGTCGATGCAGTGAATAAAGCTGTTGATCTCGGAATTGTTACTGTGGTTGCCGCTGGTAATGATGCCGAAGATGCTTGCCAATATTCTCCTGCCAGAGCTGACAAAGTTGTTACCGTTGGTGCTACTACCATTAAGGATGCTTTGAGTTCTTTTTCAAATTTTGGTAAATGTGTAGATATTTTAGCCCCTGGATCTAGCATTACTTCAGCTTGGAAAGGTAGCTCAACTGCAGTTAACACAATTTCCGGTACCTCAATGGCTACCCCTCATATTGCTGGATTGTCTGCCGTTCTTCTTAGCTCTGGCGTTGCTGCAAAGGATGTCAAGAATAGTTTAATTAATTCTGCGACCAAAAATGCTATTTCAGGCCTTCCCAAAGATACTGTTAATCTATTGGGATACTATTCTCTTAATTAATAATTTTGGAAACTACTAAATAAAAACTATCCTTATTTATTAACATTATTTTACCACCGAAATTTACAAAAATTGATATTTAAATAAACAAATATTTATAATATATCATCTAGAAAAATATATATAACTATTTTTATTCAAAATACTTTTTTAATTGCATCCTTATCTTCTTAATAGAATGTTATTACAAATATTGAAAAAGTCATTTCGATCAGAATATTTAGGATAAGTCATATAAATCACTCTGGATTTTAATTTAACTAATGATTTTAACAAAAAATTTAAATTCCAAACAAGTTGAAGTTCTATTTTTTGTAGAAAAGGGTACTGTATATTAATTAATTTAATCTAAAAAGTAATTTTACAAAACTACATAATAATTGAAATGGACTGGTATTTGTTAAGAGTATCCAGTATCAATAAAAATTCAACCTCAATTTTTAATAGATATCTAATATATGTTTATATGAAAGCGAATTTATTGCATTATTGTAACTTCTATTAAAAACATAACATTTATATAACAAACAAAAAGCTAATTATTTTTAAGAATTAGATTATTTTTATTTTATATAAATAATATAGAGTAGATAATCATATATGATTTATCAATACTTTAATTGATGAGAAATAATCTTGTCAATGACTCTAGCAACTGCGACTACGACACTGAATCGAGAAGTCACATTGGAGAACATCCGTTTCCTGAACTCTAATATTAGATTATCACGAGCGAACTAATAAACATATCTCTTTTATCTTCATTCCAAAAGTATCCAGTCTCTAAGTTTTTTTTCGTAACCCTCACAAAAGTGCTGAATCGTGAGGAGCGTGAGATATTTAGTTTACTCCAAGAGTCCGATTTACAGTAAGCCATTTTCGCCTCATTGGGTGAACCCCATTAATTTTCCTTAACTCTGTGGTAACCTATTGTTTATCACTGGTGATTCCCCGTTTAAACTCTACAAGTCTATTTCTTCACACAATTAAGGTCGTCATAATCATTAAAATATTTGTTGAAATTTTTAGTCACAATTTGCAAGTGCATGATGTTCTTATTCAATATTTTTCTTAGGCTTGTCAATTAGTTGAAATTGATAAGATTCTGATAATTCAAGAATAACTGATATCATAAAATAAAAATGAGTATAAATATCAATCATTATTATACACCAATTTGGAAATTCTATAAATTCTGTAAAAGCTTACCAAATAATAAAATTAATATTCTATTTTTATATAATTTGATTGAAAAAAAATTCAAATTCAGTAATATGAAAAGGATAAAACTATTGACAAATATTTACAAAACGATATATACCCAAAATATATTAGTTAATGTTATATAAAGTATTCTCCGTCATAAAAAATATCTAATAACATGAATTTCTTAAATATTATATATTAATGTAAGGATAAAAATAACTTCATTGACCATATCTTTTTTGGAATATACAATTTTAATTTCAATTTCAGAAATTCAAGCAAATTATAACTAAGAGCATCAATAAATGCAAAAAGTTGGAAGAGCATCATTGGATTTAGCTCTTTCAAATTACCCAAATTTAAATATAATTTCTATTAAATATGTAGGGATAGAACCATTATAATATTTTGAAGAATAGAGAGAAAACACCATTTTAAATAGAATATAAAATTGAAGAATTATATTGTGAATAATATTTATATTGATTACTGAAATATTAAATATATTAAATATATTTAATAATTTAATTAATCTTCAAATAATTGGATATATAGATTAATTGGTTTAAATTGGACGGTTTCGAAATTATTGGTTGGCGTATGGATGCATATAAGATTTAAGTATTAATTCTGTTAGAATCATATTATGCAGAATTTGCATAATATAAATAATGATATTGATACCGAAACAGACTCTATGAGATAAATTAATTAATTATAATAATTTTATTAAAACTTATATAAGCTCAATTCAAAATAAAATAGCAGTTGACAATCTTGTTTAATTTGATTAATTATGAAATTCAACGTATTAGCCATTCTTTCTGTGTTGGTTGTAGCAAGTTCAGGAGCTGAAATTGTACCTGATAGATACATTATCAAGCTAAGACAAACTGACAGAACTAGCTTCCGCTCCAAGTTGGCAGAAATAGAGAAATTGATAACAATTAACAGAAGACATGGGAATCAAATTCATCACCATTTTGAAAAGTCTCTAAATGGGTTCTCAGCAAAGCTTGATCCCATCACCTTTAACCTAATCAAGAATTTACCTATTGTTGAAAGAGTCAGTCCTGTCAGGATGATGAAATTATATGACAACCAGGAAAATGCAACATGGGGAATTTCTCGTTTGTCCACTCGTGAAAAGCTTGGGCCTCCTCCTTACACTTTCCATTATAAGCACAATGGAGGTGAAGGGGTCACTGTCTACCTAGTTGACACTGGTGTAAATCTTGAGCATCAAGAATTTGAAGGTCGTGCTTCATGGGGTGTCACAATCCCAAAGAACGCCACTGATACCGATGCAAACGGTCATGGTACCCATTGTGCAGGAACGATTGCAGGAAAGACATATGGTGTTGCCAAAAAAGCCAACATTGTGGCTGTTAAGGTCTATCACGGTAATACTGGCCCTGATGAAGATGTTCTTGCAGGAATCGAATGGGTGCTGAACCATGCTGATCCATCTAAACCTAACGCAATGTCCATTAGTTTGGGAACCGATTACCCAGATTCTCAAACCTCGCAAGATGTTGTGGATGCAGTGAATAAAGCCATGGAGCAAGGAATTGTTACTGTAGTAGCCGCAGGTAACGATAGCGGAGATGCATGTAAATATTCTCCTGCTAGGGCTGAAAAGGTTATTACGGTTGGAGCAACCACAATTAATGATGAATTGAGTTCGTTCTCAAATTTCGGAAAATGTGTTAATATTTTAGCTCCAGGATCCTATATTACCTCCTCTTGGATTGGAAGCTCTACGGCAATCAGAACTATCTCAGGTACTTCTATGGCTACCCCTCACGTTTCTGGGTTATCTGCGGTACTTCTCAGTTCAGGAGTTCCTGCCAAAGACGTCAAAGAAAAATTAATCAAAGTAGCTACTAAAGATGCTATTTCAGGTGTTCCCGAAGACACTGTTAACCTCTTGGGATATTATTCTTTATATTAAAAAAAGGTGAATAATAAAATTTAATTTGAATAGTATATTAAAATTATAAAGCTGATTTTTTTTTAATATTCAAAATCATTATAAATTATTAAATTTTGTATTTAAAATTTATTTCCTTGAGCAATTAATAATTCTTAATAAAACTAAAACTATAAATTATATTGTTCGTTTATATATTATATTTGAAAAAAAAATCAACTAATATCTAACATTATTTGATTTTCAAATTATATCAATAAATTTTTTATTTCATAGAAATTTAATTCAAGTTAATAAGTACTTTAGTTATATTGATTTTGTGATGAATAAATTGGTTATTAATACTACACAATAAATTTGACAAATAAACATCCAATTCCATTTCATTACCAAATATAACCAGTGAATTTAAATTTATCATAATATTATACATAAGGTATTGATAGTAATTTTAAATTGTAATGGAATTAAATATTGTAACCTTTTAATAATAGAATCTAATATCTGAACTTACCTAAATATAATCAATTTTTATGATTATATTGTATAATTTATGAAAAAATTAAAATAATTAACTCATATCAATCAGGACAAATTAATTTATTTGTTAAATAAAAAGAAATTGTGGAAGGATATATGGAAATGATATGAAATGATAAATATATGTATATATATCATCTTTTATTGAACTATTATAACATTTTAAAATAAACTATTAGTAATATTGAAAAATATATAAGAATTTAACCAACTTCACTCAAATTTTATAATTAAAATTCATCAAAATCTAAAAGATTGGGATTATATGTAATTTTAGCATCGGGGAATATATGTTTCAAACCATTATAATCAGATGGAGTTAATTGGGGTTGATAGTTATACATATGACGACCCAATTGAATCAGTTTAATTTGACCCAGGAACTGTTTCCAATCAATTCTTTCCAAATCCTTATAATCCCATGAGATAAAGATAATGTGCTCCAAATTTTCAAGACAATTTAGCAATGGAATCAAGCATTTCGAGTAAGTATATTTAATAATTAATTTTCTAATCGAAGGATTTAATGTATACTGATAATTTTCTTCCTTATTATTTCGGATATACTCGCCATTCAGGAATAAGGTGTTTAATTGAGGTGATATGGAAATAGTTTGCCATAAATCTGAAGACGGCTGGAAACCTAGTTCTAATGATCTGATCTGCGGATTACTCTTAATAATATTTTGAAAATGATGTCCACAGCAATCTTCTTTATGTAATAAATGTAAATGTTCAACTGATTTCTGTTGAGTCTTGAAACGATCGACCAGAGGTTTTGAAATGAGTGTTAACCTTTTCAAATTCGGAAAAGGTTCAAAATCCATCTCAAAAAGTGGCTCAATACGTATAAATCTAGTCAGACGACCTCTATAGTAAAATTTGATTGTCCGAATTGTCTTTGAAAATTTACATTCAAAAGGTGGCAATTGATATTTTGGGAATTTTCTATATTCACACCGCCACACAAACATCTCTAGACAGTCCAAATCCTTTATTATATAGTGAAGGACTGGAAGATTGGTTAACAAAAAGCTATCTGATAGTCGAAGGATAGTGATATACTTAAAATTAGAAAAAAATAAACTCCCTAGTGTTTTATTCAAAGAATTTTGAACGTAAATTTCTTTAATAAAGTGAATTTTACTTCCCAAATCAGTTATCATACTATTGCCAACTAGAACATCGAATTTTCTGTTAGGTACGGACCATATATCATTTTCCATACAGAAATTATAGTAATCATCTCTAAATATTTTAAGTTTCCTGAATATTATGGGTTGCAACTTAAGCCTATAGAATTGGCATGCTTGACTAAGATTGATAGTGTCATTAGTGTCCAAATATTCAGCGACAATACTTATAATCGGAAGATCTGACCATGTTAGTACTATATTTTCTGATGTTTCTTTCACATTAGATATAATCATACTTGATTTAATTATTAAATTCTAAATTCAACTTACTATTGTTAGCTGATTTCAAAGTTGTTTTATCATTATATACACAACCATTTTCCCATTCAATATACACAATACCCATTTTGTTATCCAACTTGGAAAAATGTCAATTTAAATTTGGACTGATTTAATTAAAGGTACAAGATATACTGATTATTATTATTGCTAGAATATACTACAATTTTGCTGCAAAGTAGACTTGCAATGCGGATCAAGTAGATTAGATAAAAAGGCCCAGAATTGGCTAATGAGATACTTTATAGGATTGTATTAAAATACCAACATGTGGAACTTGTCCCTGATCGAGATGATCTCAGAGCAGATATATGCTCGGTAGTGATTTTATAGTGCTACCAGTCCTTACAATAATGTGTTGAATCATCGATTGTAGTTGTAATCCGGAATTTCACATTATACAAGGATCCTGCATGGTACTCGTGTGTGAATTATATTCAGAATAATAACGGAAAGGCTTAAGTTGAATGGCTAGCGGATCTCCCAATCCGCGATAGTATATAATGAATATACAATCATCAGTTTAAGCTATATATATATCAAGAATAAGTATTATTAAATTTTTGATATATTGAAACCAATCCTAAATTTTTTATATCAATTACACTTTAAATGAGTATTTATATTATGTAACTTCATAGAATTACCAAATTAAATATATACAAAACAATAATTCCCGTAGAATTTTACAACATTAAATATTTTGAAATTATTAAGTATTAGAAAATGATAAAAACTCAATTGCAAATAAAATTATATTAATATTTGATAAAAATATATATGTAATATAACAAACATACAAAACATTTAAAGTCACATATTTTTTCATATATAAGTTTGAATTTACAAAATATTTAAATTGTATAGGTATAACAGATAAATTACAAATTCTAATTTTTAATTTAATAATATATTAGATTTTAAAAATGTAATCAAAAAATAAAAACCAAATAAAAATAAAATACAAAATTTAATATTAATAAATATAGTATAAGGTTTTGATACATTTGTATTAAAATATCACGATAATCACAAACTCATATATAAATAATATAATAATAATAGTAGATAGATTAGTTATTGATTACTTAATATAAAGCATATATATCTTTTTTAAAATTTAAAAAAAACAAAATAGTTTGGAGAATTAAAATTATTAATCAATATAATATATATTCAACAGTATAATTATTAAAATTTTTGTTTTTCATAAATAATGGATAAAATTTGCTTAAATTGGGATCACAATGTAAATTTAAATTACCTTAATTATATCCGAACTTTAGTTTTTGAAATCATATTTTCCATTTAAAATAATATATAATGAGTTTCAAGTTTTTAAATAATTAACATTGGATTTCAGAAATCAAACTGATTCATAAAATCAGGTTTTACTGCAAATGATTATTGTCAAAAATGTATTATAATGAAAACGATATTTTAATTTGTTAATGTTATATTGCTTAAATATATAATAGATCTTATTTTTTATATTTAGTGGAAGAGTTGAAACTCTAGTGAATTATTCTCAAAGTGCATATAAAATAATAAATATATTTTTCTAATATAGTGGATTATACTAATAAGTTTATATTATATTCAATCTTTGTGATATAAATATAAAAATAAAATATAACACAAATAAACATAAAAATTTGATTTTCTCACAATATTATAACTTATTAATTTTGAAAAAAAGCAATTACTATTAAATATATAAATTTGTTTTTTTTCTAATAAATGCAAAATTTAAAAATTTTTAAAGATAAATGAATAACCATTAAACATATTTGTTTAGGATTTGAGATCATATTTAAATAACAAAAGATCTGTATATAAATTATTCCATATCTTTTAAACAATTATAATCTATTTTCTGAATGATTGAATTCATATCTTGAGTAAAGATTGATAGGAAATTGGTTTATATTATATATAAAATGTATTCTGATGTTCAATATATAATTAATATCTTATGCAGCTTCGAAATTTTTACTATTCTTGAATTTATTATGGAACAAATTTATATATCATATATAAAGTATTTCATTTATCAAATGGAAATGTTAAATATTAAAAACTGCTACTTATTCCTCCTTTTCATTGTATATGAAGTATTATATAATGTAGTATTATCTTGAGAGGAATTAGTATTGAATTGGCTGAATTCATTTAAATTAGAGTTCATTTCTGACACGGCGGTTTTAGACTCAATATTGATTTTCCTTACATAATTGTTAGTGTGATCGGAATAGATTTGAGGCTTTGGAAGTGCTTCAGTTTCAAAATTTTGATCAATTTCAAACTGAAAATTAGAGTTCACTAATAATACGGTATCAACCATCTTCAATTGATGCGATTGGTTAGCTTTGAGATGTTTGCCTTTTATATCGTTTAATTGAGTATTATATGGTGAATTAATATCTGACCAAATATTATGAAGCTGGAATTCAATATTTGGTTTTGAATTAGATTTTCTTCTTTTGTAATATCTACAGCATCCAATAATTGTTAATATTAGTACGAAAGAAATTACTACAATGATAGTAATTACTACAGGAGTGATAATATTATCTGATGGTGGATAATCAAGATTTTGGCCTTCATATTGGTTTGGTTGAGAATAAATAGACTTTGGGTAATTAATAGAGTTAATAAACGCTTCAGAATCCAAGTCAATCGCCAATAAACCCATTCGAGTCTCTAGGCCATTTGTAACATGATTAATCAACATAAATTTTTCCATCAGTAATGAATCATGATAGGGGGTATTAATATAAAAAGAAGAATAATAATTTTGTTCAAGTTTCTTCCATCTCCAACTCCAGTTATCTAGATTCAATATCCCAAGAGAGAATTCCAATAAAGATGTATTATGTTTCGCAATATTGGAGCAATACATGTACAATTTATTATTATAATGGACGGCAGAAAAGGAATATGGACTTGTAGGTTCTACAAATTGTTTATCTTGCTCACTTATTTGGGTTAATTTGTATTCCCATTTTTTCTGATGAATATCAAATATTAACAACTGCTTCAAACTGACAAATTCTGGATTGACTGCTGAAAAAGTTGGTTGATTTGTATATCTGGCTGCTCTATATCCTCCAAGTACAACTAATTTACTATTAGCGATGTTAATCGTTTGATGTCCAGCAAATGGTTTGAAATCAGGTGGTAATGAATATGATAAATCTTGCCATTGTTTCGATACAGGATCATACAAATGGAAACATTTAATTATTTTCGTCGATTTTTCCTTCTGAATGTATTTAGCACCTCCGAATATATACAGACTTGAATTAAAATTATATTTAAATCCTTTGACTGTACCGACTAGTGTTGTGCTAAATTCGATATCTGGAAAATTATCCATTGAAGTTTCAGCCCTTAGAGTATGACTTGAGTCAAAATTTGGATTTGCTATAGATATTTCTAAAAATCTCGAACTTATGGTATTATTGGATCTGTCCAAATGTTCATATTGATGCGATCCAAATACAAAAGCGTAATAACTTGATTTAGTTGACCCTGGAAGATTGAGAAACTTATAATCTAAATTTACATCCCAACCATTATAACCCGTAAGGATTGAGCCTTTACTGTAACTTAATGTTTGTAACGTGCCACTTATTAGAGGATAAGATAATAATACTGACTTGTTACCCAATTTATTTGGAATATAAATTATTATATTATTATTTATGACAGTTGAACTTGGAATTGGTGTCAAAGGCATCAAGATATCATTTTGGCAAACATATAATTTAAAGAAAGTTAAAAAAATGATATATTCGAACTTCATAATAAAAAAACATATTTCTTTTTTCTAGGAATTAAATGTTTATATAATCCCTAATTTTCTCATCAAATGTTTGTTTTTATCACAATTATGAGTGGACTTTTACTATTATGTTAATATTGAATTAAATATTCTTTAAATAAGAATCCAAATTGTAATAACCATTTTATTAAATGTGAATACCATATTAATAGGATAGTTAATTTAATTAAAAATTAACCAAAAATTAAATTTTGATTTGATGTGGATTAAAAGAGTATATATATATTTCCTAGTTTTTATTACTGAATGTTTGATATTTTTGATATAAAAGTTGCTCCATTATATTTTAATATATAATAGTTCAAAAATTTAGTTCGTCAATTTTGAATTTTAATAAATGTAAATGGCTATAGAAAAGAATCAATAATATTATATTAATTGATTTTTCTTTTTTAGATTTAATGAAATATTAATGATTATACCTTAATCCCTTTACTAGTTAAAGTTTATTTTTAAAATCACACCTTTATCTAAAATCCAAAGCTGAGATGTTATTAAATTTCTTTCCACAAATCAATTTTTTAACCTAAACAATCATAATCAAAAAGGTTCTTATTTAATGAATATGGAAGATGTTGCGATGAAGTCCTGTTAATTTCATTAAATAATGGTTTGATCAGTTTAACTTTATGTATATGGCTATTATTATTTAAACATTTTTTTATTTGAATTCTTATGTTAATTAATAACATTTGTTTAAAAAATCTAATTAATATTTTATTATCATAATCTATTTTTGGTGATAAAAATTTCTTCAATGTTATATCATCAATATTACTCAATGATAATGTTATTTTCTTTTTTTCAAATAATTTTTACTTTGATATTTATAGTAATCCCTTTTATTTCTCAACCCAAGCACACTATTTATATCCTGGTAGTAGGTTATATACTGAGACCCTTGGTTCATTTATTACAGTAGTTTTCTTTTAAATATTCTATGATAATAAATATGATAATATATATTTATATTGGTTATATTTTTCACATATTTATTTTATTTTCAATTGAATATAAATTACATATTTTTTAGTTAATTGAAAATTATGCCATAATAAATTTATAAAATAAATATTAGCAAAAGACTGTGGTAAAATTATTTTCTCAAGTATATGGGTTATATTTAAGAATTGATAAATCTGATCTGTATTTTATTTAGTTTTTTATGGATTTATTATAACTTGAACAAAGTCAGTCTTTTATGCACTATCCATATTTAAGTTTAATAAACCACTTTTCTAAACTATTAATTAAAAGATATTCACCATTAGTTGTCATTTGTGTAATTCAATAATTAATTAATATATCATATTATGATTAATATTCTTTCTAAAATTTCAAATAGATTTTACTCATGATTTTGAGTCTTTAACTTTTTTTAGTACTTTTCTAAAAAAATGTATTTTATATTGTATATCATATACTTTTAAATTTTTAGTGATATTCTAAATTAATACAAAATACTATTTTAAAAAATATTATTTATAAATCATTCAATTTTTAAATCATTGGATATTGATCACAAAAAATCAATACAGTAACTATTCACAAATAATAACTATAAAAATAAATTAATAAACAGATATATTAAATAGAGTTTTGTAATATAAGAGACCATACCAAGGAATTCTTAAATAATCATTGGCAATTAAATTCAAATTAGTGAATTATAATTTGATTAAAAATTTGAAGTGGTTTGTTAATATTTTTTTGCTATTATTCAAGACAAAGAACAGTGCTGATTATAGCTGAATATTGTTTGATTATTAATTTTGGAAGTTATATTGAGTTATCAGTTAATAAAAAATATAGTTTATAGATATATTTTATTAGAAAATATAGTTATAATTTATTAAATTTTCAGGATTGATATAATTTTTAAATTTTATTACCAATGTAATATAATGAAAACTAGATCTATCTCTTCTAATCTTAAAATTTTCTTATAATATATTTTAAATCTAATTTAATTATTTCAAAGAAAAAATCGATATTAACCATATTATCATAAAAAATGATGATCTATAATGCTAATTGATATTGAAAATAATAATTATATTAAATATTGAAATCTTTATCTAATTTTTGCTTAATAATAGAAAATAGTGTTTTTCAATATATTATAAGAGAAAAAAAGCTGTCAGAAATTTTGATAAAATGATAACATTTTTAAAAAATTAAATTTTAATATTATCAATATTTAAAAACCAATGTGAAATTTTTAAGAAAGAAAATTTTCACCCTAATACATAAAAGTTTAAAGCGTTTAATATATTCCTTATAAATTAATTTAAAATCCAATTTGAATTGAATATCTAAATATAAATTTATACTACTAATAAAGTTGAAAAAAAAGATATTAATATTATCATTTGGTAAAATAATAAGCATATTCAATTTAATAGATTTGAATACATGCATAACTTTATATTCTCATCAATTTAATCAAAATAGAAAAATTAATACTAACTTATCATAATTTGCAAGTTATCATTTAGGTGTTTATTGCAAAATTATTTAAAACAGGAAGTAATCAAAGTAATGATACAAAATATTAGCTTGAAATATTATTTCAGACATTACTTTTTAATTCGAATTAATTAGAATATTAATTTTGACAAATATATCATCATATTGAAATATAATTTATTAAATTGCCATACAAATTGATTTTCATATCATATTGGAAAAATATCATGAATTAATTGGGTCATCAAGTAGAAATTTTTAAATATTTGTACTTTATATAAATCAGAAACATAGCAGGAACATAATGGAATATGTTTCCACATTAAATCTATATAGATTGTTTTGTTAACAAATATTTTCAAATTATTTACTCTAACTTAAAAATGACATCAATAATAATTAAAAATATTTTACTAAGAAATATGATATTTTTTTTAAATTATTGTTAATATATTTATTACAAAATAATTACCGTTTTATTTTGAATTTTAAGAAATTTTTATCTTCTAAATTACAATATTAAATAAAAAATTTGCAATTTATATTACCAAAAAAATATGTTAAATAATCAAACCATTGATTCTGATAATATTTTAAATATTTATGAGAAAAAATATTTTAAAAATTTTAATTTATCTTGATAATGAATTTATTGTATTTTTGAATTCTAAGGAGTAATTTAGAATATATAGCAGGTGAAAGATATGAAATAGTTATTTCACTAATTATTAATACGATTATTGCCAAGAAATACTGATATTTTATATTAGGAGCAATCAATTTTACACTATTTTATTATTTTACATAATTAAAAGATTGTATTAGCCTGTATATAGTCACAATCTGATTTACCAAAATTCTAAGATGTCAATTTTTGTGGATTAAAATTTTAGAATATAGTCATGATATATATTAAATTTTATTAAATAGATTATTTAATAAGTCTAAATGAAGTCCAAATTTTGGTATAATGAGAATTTATTGATATATTTTAGCTAGTTCATTTAGTAAAATAAATAATGCATTATGTATACATTCATAGGTTACTTTGGAAAAAAATTTGTATTTCAAATTTTCAAATTATAGATTCAAGTACACTTATACTGATATGAATTAGCTTTATTGAAGTTATTTAACATCTATTTGTTCAAATAAATTATTTCGTCAAAATATTAATATTTGCATTTTTATCAAATATGAGTCAGACCTCTAGTCTTGTATTTAAATTGAAAATATTTGTTGGTAAAAACTGAGAAAACTACATTGTATTTTTTTTGATGACTAGCTTATTTCTATATCAAAATTGTAATCAAGATCAGTATAAAATTTGAAATTTGCTGTAAAGAAAGATTTATATTTTAGAATTAAATGAGCAAAATCTAAATTATATTAATATAACAGTAATCTATTCTAACTATATTGAAATAATACTATTTCACTACTTAATTCAAATTAGTCTTATTATTCACAAAATTATCAAAAATAAACACGATTAATATATATTAAGAGATTTAACATTTTTTAAATACATGAAACCTAAGTTTATAAAATAATAAAGGTAAAAATAGAAATATCAAACATCCATAGATCATACTTATCAGAATGAATGTTGCCATTTAAATTTTTCTATATTCATGTTAGTATTAAAAAAATTTAAATTTATTCTTCATTTTGCACTTGCTTTTCACAATAACAACAAGAGTATACTATGAGTAAATTAATATCTGGAGGAAAATTATTATAGATTTCCAAATGTCCAACTTTCTTTAATGCCCACTCTTTTCGTTTAAACTGTGCAATAATTTCATTGTTAGCACAGTTCTTAAGTTGGAATTTGGTATCCCAACCCTTACGTTTCCATTTCCATTCAATAGTTTCAAATCCAGGAATATTGGATAGTCCATTGAGATGAAAGGATGTATCTTTAGATTTCCATTCTACCTCTATTTCTGAGTTCCAAGTATTGATTTCAATAATCATCTTAGTTGTCCATCCTTTAGCAGGTTCAATTTTGCCCATAGGTTGTTTATTTTGGTCTAACAATAAGGTTGGTTTGAACATTGCAAACTTGATATAACTTTTGCAATCATAATTTAAAGTTTGAATTTCCCATTCATCAGAAAAGAATCCCAACGTATAAATGTTATATTCTAACACAGGTAATAAAGTAGGCTTCGATGTCATTTTTTAGTATTGATTGGAATTCCTAAAGATGATGTGGTTGTCAACATAACATATTTATATAGTTTAATTTTATGCTGGCCATAACAAAGATGATTAGGAATTAAATGGAAAAGTAAAACTTCATGCAGTTTAAATATCTGATGATGTAATGAATATATATTTAAATGGTTATAATTCACCAATAAACTGGATTTTGAAAAACACAAAAATTGATATCCAAACTTAAGTATCAATTACCTACGCACTTTATTTAGTTTAAAAATTACAAGTATCTCCCTCTGTGGATCACTTCCTGCCCAATTATAGTAACTAATAAAAAATAGCTTAAATTAGACTTATTAAGAGTAATTCCAATTTTGTCAATTATAACTATTTTCAATATCACTTAATATATAACTAATATTAAGATTCACTACGATAAATTAGCTCTTATCTAGATCATGAAATGAAAGTTGTGAAACATTGATAATTAGCTTCAATAATTGATTAAATATTAACCGCTCATTGTGTTTTATTTAACTCAATTAATTTTAAATTTTTATAAATATATATAAAAATGATTTAATATTTCAATACATAGATATAATTATTTTAATTTTCAATATATATATATATATATATATATATATATATATATATATTTATTTATTTATGAAAAAATTAACTTTATTAAAAATAATTGAAATTTAATTATTTTTAATAGCTTAAAAAGTTAGAATTTATTATAAATGTAATCATTTGTTGTTTAATAACTAAATTTATTATATGTCATTGTTTTATAAATATCATTATATATTCATATAAATACCAAGTAATAACATTATTCCTAAATACTTTATTTAATACCTAAAGCAGAATTATATTCTGTTTTTTATTACATTATAGGATATCAAATATCATGTGAATATATTATTTATTGATTTTGAATTGGAAACTTCTTATTTAAATATCAATAGTTTAATAAATTGTATTATGTTTTTGATACACTATTTCAAGTATTATTCTACTTTTCAACCATTTTACTTTAAAATGATATATTAACTGATATAATTTGTAGAATCTTATGCAATATTCAATACAATCATGAACTATAAAGAATCGAAGAAAAAATAACATATTCTCAATATATACTTATATAAAATAAATGTTGTATCAACAGCTATTTATTGTGTTTAGACTTGAAATGTACATATCAATATGAATTAATAAATAAAAAGGTTTATGGCTGTTGACTAATTAGTATATTAGTTTTTTATATCTCATAGAGTTTTAAATGATATCGTTAATTATAATATTTATTTAATTGATGTAATAAAAAACTATTAAAATTCATTTACTGAGCATTTACATCTTTGAAATATTGTTTACTCTAGTTACAATCAATTTCATATATTTAAAATACAAATAGTATAATAGATCTCCCCTTAATATTAGCATTTTAGATGCAACACAATGATTATAATACAATACGTATGAATTTCTGGCAATAAAAAGGATATAGAAAAAGATGGCCAACCATTTTACAAAGTAAAATTTCGAGTTTCAAACATTGCAATAAATCTACCATTGATTTTAACATCCGGTACAATTGTACAATTTTTCTCACTGCGCTCTCAAACCTAATCCCAATATTCGTAGCTTAAATAATGGATTCTCCTTTAATATAAAGCATTTAAAATATTACGCTCAATTCAGCTCGAGATAAGCATTATTATTTATTATTTATAATATATATTTTGCGCTGTAAGGTTAAGAATTTGGATGAATATACGGAAGTAATCGTTTAATTCGTATAATCTCGTATTTATATACGAATCATTAAATTAAATACGTTTTAAGATGGTCAACTTAATTACTTTGAATCATTTACTCAGGTGGCAGTAACTTTGGCATAGTTACTTTAAAGGCAAAATTCTTTTGTGATATTGTTATGATTAAAATAATTATATTTTCACTCCTTTGGTTCAACATGCTCTTAAATATATATATTTTGTCCATGGTTATTAATTTTCCAATTCTGCTTCAAATTGTTTTTTGATCTGAATCATAATATTTGAATTTACTATCAGCGAATTTGTTAAGTTTTTGGATAAATCAATATATTCATTTTGAAATAAAGAAATTATTTGATATTCATACAAACATGAAATTTATTTGATTTATTCATTTTATTTTGTTATTAGGTATTTTAATCTAATAGTTGTATTATGTATATTAGAGATGTATTAATATGCATTATTAGTGAATTGTAAATTTCTATTTTAATCATTATATAAATTCTGTTATTTGATAAATGTTTGTTCACTTCATCGGATATTAAACAAGAATTAAACCAGTATAATTTTATATTTCTTGATTTTATTCTGTAGCTAGTATGTAGAAATATGTCCTTCAAATTCTCATTATAGCATCTATATATTATAATAACATTTTTAAATATATAGTGTTGATATAAATTCAATAGTATTTTTTATTGTAAGCATATGTAATTCACTATATTTAATTTGATATATATTAAGTACTAAATATTGAAATCAGCATTAAATATGTTCAAATAATACCCCATAGTTGTAAATAATATTAGAAATTTATATACTCTTTATTAGAAAGAACTTTATCAACCATCTTAATAATTCTTTAATATTTTTACTATTAATCTTACAGTCAATCAATTTTACTCAGTCAGAGTTAATTTCGTCTTAATATGGTAACTTAAAATATATTAAAATATTATTCAAATAATATAATAACAAGAATATATAACTTATTTTTTGAATAGAGGTATATTAATTCAATCTCTAAACTTGGATAGATTTTGATCCTACAAATTACCATCAGAAAAAATTTGTTCCATAAACTTTCGTATTACCCACCCATGACGATTTATATCAAATTGAAAAATTAAACTTAAATTTATTAATCATATCTAATCTATAAATTTATTTTTTATATACAGTTTGTGTTGTTTAAATAATTTAAAAAATTGGAATGTGTTCACATTTCAAACCTAACTTGTTTCATAATACTTGAATATTGAGCAAATGTACTAATATTCGATGCTGAAGGTGTTAGTGATATTGCCTACAAAACAATTCATTGTTATATAAAAACTGAATTTCCCAGTCTTATAAATTTTAAAATAAATTAATTCAACTTTTAATCAAAATTTGATAATAAAAGGAAAGGATCTCCTTATATTTTCAAAACTAATAATAATAATATCAACTTAAATAAAAAATAAAATATACTCAAAAAGTTTTTTGTTATATATTCATTTATTGATAGTAAGACCCTGTTATTAGAAAAATATATAGTTAACAAAAAGCATATAATATTTAATAAAAGTATCTTTATCTATTATATATGATATATAAGCATCAAAGTGATATTTATAATATTTGTATTATTTAATAGCAATAAAATATAAAATATATCAATATCTACTTGAAATATAAATA